>RJWT010034868.1:0-13594 GCA_004365215.1 Cuniculus paca
AAGGAAGTGACCACTGTTAATCTATTATCATGATTTGAAACTCATATTGTTTTCATTGTTCAGGTTAGTTTTGTTTTATTCTGATTTGTTTGATTTTATTATACTTGATGGCATGGACAGCTATTTCAAAGATAAGAAAATATGTAACTGCAGCCATCGAGGATGCCCAATTATCTTGTTTAGAAACCCTGTATTGTTTTCATTGTTTTGTTTTGATTGATTTTACTCTATTCTGTGTTGTTTGATTGTAATATGTCTGAAGGTGTAGGCCACTATCCTGAAGATAACAAGAAGCATTATGGTAGCCACTGCTATTTTACTAGTATCTTGAAGTTCTGTATTGCTTACATTGTTCTGCTTTGTTTGTTTTGTTTTATTTTTGTTTTTTACTGATATTATTTTGTTCTATTTTGTTTGATTTTATTTATCCCTGATGGTATGGGCAAGAGGCATTACGGTAGCCATTATTGATTGCTTTTTACCCTGTTTAGAAGTCATGCACCATGTTCATTGTTTTGTAGTGATTGACTCTACTTTGTTTAATTTTGTTTGGTTGTATTCTTTTCAAAATTAAAAAAAAAGTCAAAAATGGGCATCTGAGATGAATTTACACTTCTCAGATGAAGAAATACAAACAGCAAATAAATACATGAAAAAATGTTCAGTATCACTGTTCATTAGAAAGATGCAAATTAAAACAACACTGCAATTCCACCCCACTCTGGTTGAATGGCTATTATCAAGAAATCAAGCAATAAGAAATGCTTGAGGGACTGGGGGGTAAAAGGAACCCTTCTCCACTGTTGGTGGGAATGCAGAGTGGTGCAACCACTGTGGAAATCTGTGGAGATTCCTCAAAAAACTAAGATTGTAGGTCCCATTCAACCCAGTTATCACCCTTCTGGGTATCTTCTCAAAAGAATTAAAAACATCATACCACAGTGATATATGTGCACCCATGTTTATAGCAGCACAGTTTATAATAGCTGGATTTTGGAATCAACCTAAATGCCCGTCGACTGAGGAATGGATAAAAAATATGTGGTATTTTTATACAATGGAAGACTACTCAGCCATAAAGAAGGATAAACTGAGCACTTTTATAGGTAAATGGATGTAACTTGAGAACCTACTCATTAATGAAATAAATAAGACATACATGTGTAAACATAATATTGTTTCATTAGTGTGACAAGCCAAAAGAAAAAAATACATATATGTGTATGTATATGTATATAAAAAATAAGACAGTTACACTACTGATTTCTCTGAGTTCACTAAGAGGAAGATTTGTGCTGGTATCGTTCAGACAATTGAATGCAGATGTCTTGTGCTCTGGGTGAATGATTTGAGGATGACAGTGTGTAATGTATGTACCGTTGTTGACACCAGATTGAAATTTTGTTGTAGTTTCTTCTTGTTCTCCCTTTTCTTCCTCCTCTCCTTCCTCCTCCTCCTACTCTTCTTCTTCCCCTTCTTCTTCTCCTCCTCCTTCTTTTCTTCTTCTCCTTCTCTTTTTTCTCCTCCTCCTCCATTTCTTTCATCTTTGAATAAAATGAATTTGAAAAAAAAACATAAAACAGGGGTCTCCAACCCCTAGTCCATGCATGGGTCTATGGAGTGTTGGGAACTAGGCCACACAGCAGGAGATGAGTGGCTTGCTCTGCCCTCTTAGTTCCACCTCCTGTTAGAAGGAGCACCAACCCTAAGTGTGAACTTCACATGCTAGGGATATAGGTTGTGGGCTCCTTATGAGAATTCAGTGCTTGATTATTTGGTATGGAGCTGAGGTAGTGATGCTAGTCCTGAGGAGTGGCTACAAAAAAAGATTTACATTAGCAGAGAAGTTTGACTGTGCAGAGACCATAATCAATTTCTTGCAGACTTATATCAAAGCCCTATCAATGAGTGGCAAGTGACAAGTAAGCTACATTTGGTGGTAGGTTTTATAGTGGCAAATGCGTTGATGTTGATGTTCTTCAACTGTACAGTTGTATCTGGTGGCAGAGTTTAAGTCAGAATTCAACACTTATTTTAGTCTGTGTGCAGCTTGTCTGTTATTTTATTTACCATTTCCTTTTTACCTCTTTCCCATATGGTACACATGTCTCAGTCATGGTTTTGTTAAGCCCACCAGCTAACCTAAACGAGAATTAGTGAAAAACAAACATCACTGGGAAGCTTCTCTGGAAATGGAAAAAGACCCAATGGTAAGACTACAGAAGGCTAAGACCACCAGCCAAAGAGAAAGCTGCATTGATAAGGAAATACCAAGGGTCCTACTTAAAATTATGGGTTCTTTGCAACTGATGATTCACATTCTCCAAGCTTGCTTTGTATAATACATCGAAACTGGCTATTCAGTGAAGCCAAGAAACCTTCAAAATTGATTTTCTACATGGAAACCAAGGACACCGCATTAAAAGATAAGCCTTTGGGATTTTTTTTTCTTTTGGACTTTTTTGAGGCAGGATTTCACTATATGGTTCAGGCTGGCCTTGAACTCACTTTGTAGCCCAGGCTGGCCTCAAACTCATGGTGATCCTCCTACCTCAGCCTCTTGAGTGCTGGGATTGCAGGCATGTGCCACTATGCTCATCTTGGGTTTGTTTAAAATAAATAAAGAATGGCTATGAAGAACAGAAGTAACTGTGGAAGACCAATGCTTCATCAAATGTGTCTGCATAGAGAGCATCATTCTTACTGGCTAAATGCATTGCTAAAGCTAAGAAGTCCTTTACTGTCGGGGAAGATTTGGTCCTGCCTGCTGCTAAGGAGATTTGTCAGTTAGGAGAGACTGCCGATCAGAAGGTGTGGCATGTAACCCAGCTTGCACTATAACTACATGAACTGAAGAAATAGCAGAGGATATCCAGACACGATTGTTAAGGATTAATGATTCACCATAGTATACAATCCAGGTTGATGAGTGTACCATGTTGATGACAAAGCCACCGTGCTTAGTTTTGCATGGTACTTTTTTCAGAAGGATATGTTGTGTTCACTTTTGTTGCCAATCAACACAGATGCAGGACTATTCAAATCTTTGAATGATTACATATCAGGAAAACTGAATTGGTCATTTGTGCCACTATGTGCACATACAGAGCAGTTGCCATGACTGGATGACTTTCTGGTTTCACAACTTGGGTCAAAGGTTACGAGTAAGAAATGTAAAGTGCCTTCAGGGGATGTGGGTCAGTGCACTGTGTCATCCATAGAGAGACTCTGGCTAGCTAAAATATGTCACCTGAACTTAGCAACATTTTGCAGGATGTGATTAAAATTATTAACCACCTTAGAGTATATGCCCTTAACTCGAGTCTTATTGTGCTGTTCTGTGAGGAATGGACACAGAGCACACATATCTTCTCTTATACACAGCAGTGAGATAGCTTTCTAAAGGTAGATCAGTGGCCAGAGTCTCTGAGTTATAACAGCCACTGCAGAGACTTCTCTTAGAAAAACAGTCAACACTGGCAGTACATTTCAGTGACATATAAAGGGTCACAAAACTTAAATGTTATATCCAACATGCTCAACAAACAATCTGTCATTCAGGGCAGAATGACAGCTATGTTCAAATCCACAGGTACAGTGGTTGCACAAGCTCAGGGATCTTAATGATTCGGCATTATGGCAAGTTGTATAATTATTTCATTTTATATTATAATATAATAATAGTAGAAATAAAATTCACAATAGATGGAGTATCCTTGTGTTATCTCCAAACCACCCCCACCATGTTCATGGAAAAATCGTCATCCACAAAACTGGTCCATTGTGCCAAAAAGGTTAAGGACAGCTGATTTACAGGTCTTACTCAATGCGATTCAGCCAAATTGTTCATCCTTTTCTCATTTTCCTCCTTTGCTTACTGTAATTCTGTACCACTGCTCTTCTTTCTATTCTGAGGCTCTTGAATAGAGAGGAGAAATTTGGGGGGGGCCAAGACTCAACTGGATAACTCAGTTCCATAAAGGGAATGTCTGACACAAGTTGGTATCCAAAAGCTTTCATCGAATACATTAACAACTAGGATGTTTGAACGTAAGGAGAAGGAGCAATTTCATTTTCAGACCATAGAACTTGGTCCACAGTGTGTTACTGAGTAACGTCTTAGGAGATGAGAAGGCATTTAAGGTTGGATTCCTTAACTCACTGTTTTATATCTAAGGGAAGGTAGAACTTGGTAGATTTGATCTTTAAGATTTCATAAGATTTTATGCATTTTTTTCTCATCAGATATTCCCTGAAAAAATTTCACTGAAAGGAGATCCTGGCCTATAATGGGACTTAATCCTATTATTGTGTAAGTGACTACTTCTTTACAGTCTCCTGAGGTATCACATCTCGGTCCTTTTCTGATTGAGCTACTGGACACTCAAACCAACCTTGCCTGTCCCTTTCTCCTGGGCTGTAGTCTGTAAGTTTCTCTCTTGGCTCCCTCACTAGCTGCCCCAGCTCCCACATACACAAATTAGGCCCT
This sequence comes from Cuniculus paca, assembly GCA_004365215.1. Lineage (NCBI taxonomy): Eukaryota > Metazoa > Chordata > Mammalia > Rodentia > Cuniculidae > Cuniculus > Cuniculus paca. Next base: position 4,490 of record RJWT010034868.1, read on the forward strand.
TGACACTTGCTAAAACCTGGGCATAGGGTACTGCATGCTGAATTATGTCTCTGTCAAAACACTTACATTGAAGTCCTAACCCTCAGGACCTCAGAGTACAATCTTATTTGAGGTAGATCTTTACAGATGTATGGTCTTGTTAAAATGAGATCACAGTCACATTAGGACCAGTGTCATTATAAAAAGGGGAAATTTCCATAATGGATAGGCACACAGGAAAAATGTCAAGTGAACATGAAGACAACTATCTCTAGGGGCCAACAAAAAAGCCTGGTGTGAAACCCTCCCCCACAGCCCTTAGACGGGATCTCATGAATACCTTAATTTTAGACTTTCAGGCTCCGAAACATAGAAAGTCAACTTATGGTGCTTAAGCAACCCAAGATGTGGTACCTGCCCATCCTAATAGTCCTACAAACTACTGCACAAAGCAAGTACCCGATCTCTCCTGCACCTGAGGATGCGGCTTATCCAACCAGAACGGATAGTTTTTCAGGAACCATTTTAGCTGATGTAAATTCACACAGGAGAAACAAAAGCTTCCAAGTTCTTCCTAGGAGCCCCTGGCAGGCTTTTTTTGAAGTTCCACCAGACAGAACTCGTGCTGTACCAACGCCCTAGCTGCAGGCTGTGCTGGGAAAGGCCTCCGCCCCGCAGCAAACTCCTGGCTCTAGCAACTATGTCCAAGAAAACACAGGCTTCATTCAACAGGTGTCAGAACGAGCCATGGTTCTGGAGGTGATATGTCAATTTTGCTCCCTCAGTGTGTTGTCCATCCTTCTACATTCTGAGGCGACAGATTCCCAGGATCTGAGAATTTTCTGGAGCTCATTTTATAGTGATTGCAGACAGGGGATAAGACAGAGAAGTCATGCTAAGTCCTCCGGGAGGTGCTGCTGGGAGAGTAGTCTAGACTTCTCGGCAGGTGGAGGTTCCTTTAGGTGAAATTATTCCATTCCTAGCAACTTTTATACTTTCCAAAAGAGAAGAAAAGAACCCAAATAAAGTCAGACAAAGCCCCAATATCTTTCTGTCCTATCTCTAGGGTCTACAGTGAGGCTCTCTGGAGCAGGGGCAGTATAACATCCTGACATGCAAAACCCTAACACCATTCTGCACAGGGAAAGAATTTTTAGTTCCATTCTCCCACCTTAAATTATCCAGCATTGGATCCCCAAACACTGTGCCTGCTAGCATTGTATACTGTTTGTTTTCCTTTCCCCCAACTCGCATTGTTCTCTTTTCCTATGCTCTCAGCCCCACTCCCCCAACCGTTTTGGCGGTGTCTAATGCAGAGGTTAAGACCATCTTAACAGACAAAGGTAAACTGCATTAACTAAAAAAAATAAAAATAAAAAAACATGGGAGAAATGTTCTCATTTTATTCCAATTTTCTGAACTAGACTACTGACGCGCAGTTTCTGCTTTTCAATGGGTATTGGTGTTGTACCCTGTCTACTTTTTGGAGAGAAAGATGAAAGCCTCAGACACCCCAAGAGAGCGGCCTATGCTATTTTTTGAGGGTTCTGCAAAAGGTAAGCAGAATACACAGTGCGCAGGCCTTTGGAGGATCGCACCAGAAACTGTTTCTAAGGACTGTTTTTTGTTTGCTTTCTGTTCACGTTAGGTTTCTGAAAGCCCCTCATCTGCTCCCATCTTGCACGGCCTGGGGAGGGTGGGGACCGGATCCTGGATCCCGAGGGAGGGAGGAGGTGACTGCAGCCTTGCCAGCCCAGGTGGCCGCGGCGCAGGTGGAACGCAGCGGGGCGCGGAGTGGCCGCCCCGGGATTCCTCGCAGCGGTTTGGCTGGAACTCGGCAGTGCCGGGTCGAGATAGAATCAGCCGGCTGCGCTGCGCGGGTGTTTACTGCATCCTAGCAACGGGAGGACGCGGAGGCTGGGGCGCCGCGGGTGAGCGCTGCTGCGGTGCCGGGTGCGAGGCGCGGGGTACGGGGTGGTAGCGCTGCGGGGGACTTTACAGACCCGGCCTGGCCCCCCCCGCCAAGCGCCCAGGCCCGCGTCTCCCGTCTGCCTCCCAGCCCCGCGTCCCCGCGTCGGCCGGTCCCCTCCCCAGTCTCCGCCGCCCCTGGCGCCCCTGTGCGCGCCTGGTCCCGCCTGTGGCCGCTGCGCTCGGCCGGGTCCCCGGGGGCCGCTCACCGGGCGAGTGTGCACCGAGTCCCCGGCGGGCGCCGCGTTTCCGTGGCCTCCTCTGGAGTTCGGGCCAGGGTGACCGAAAGGACTCGAGTGGGTTTCATTTTACTCGTGAGAGTGGCAGCTTAAACCTGACGCGTAAAAGGAATACCCGTGCCTTACTGGATCGGTAGAGAAAACGTGATTACCAGTTGGTGTAAACAGACTTACAAAAAACCTTTTTTCTCCTTTTTATCTTGGAACTTGTTTTCTTTTAAAAATTTACTTTAACTCAAGATACGTGTGTATTTCTAGGTCGTCCTTGGGTAACCATGGTTACGTATTTGGCCTAAAGAAATAGGGGCCTGGGGCTGGGTGCAGACTACGCGCCTTTGTATTTTCACGAGTTATGCTGACCATGCTTGATCATCGCTTACTTATTTTCTCCTAATAGTGCTGCTCTTCTGCGCGTATCTTCTGGATAGTCAAAGGCCCTGAGAGATTACCTTTCGGCTTCTGCTAACCAGCCTGGTTGAGTAAAGTTGGTCTCTCGCTGTGTCTCAGGATTCCTCGGCTTATCAACCGAAATACATTCACGTGTGAGTTGCACTTACATTTCTATGAAAGTTTCTCATGACAAAAAGAAGTTTTTTTGCATGTCTTAGTTCCCTTTCTGAGAGTTTTCTCCGAAGTTGCTGTATGGTACGTGGACTACAATCTTTAAGTTATGCAATTTCACATTTTTTAAAACAAAAGGTGCAGAGAAGAAATAATTCATATATTACGTATCTTTATAAGATCGCCAGAACAAGCGCTGTGCTTAAAATTAAAACCAGCCGGAACTATCTAAGCTTTTCTGCATAAGATAAAGAAAGCTATTTTTCCTAGTTTATATTTACGCTCATAACGTTGGGAAACTCAAGGGTTACACAGCACCAGTACATGCTTCGTATATTTGAATCTATGGCATTTTACATCAGTTAGAAATAGAAACAAGAGTTCACAGAAAAAAATTTAATTATATACGTTTCATTTCACTAGAATTTCTCTATTTACCTATATGAAGATATGCAGTTAGATTAGTTATGTTCAAGTCTATCTGATCCAACACTTGATTTGTATAGCAAATATTTTGCTATATAAATGATTATACTTAACTATTCTGAAATCAAGATCGTAGACAATAATCCTACATTTATAGTGTAGTCTTGATAGTGCTCTGTTTGTTAAATGAAGGAAAATAATTGTAAATGCTTGGGTACTACTACACTAGAATACGTAAACAAGGGGTCAGACACACTTCAGCTTTACATGGAATTACCATGAACACAGTAGATCCAGAGGCATGCTGAAACAGATGCACCATCACAATTTGAATTTTTGAATACCATTGCTTGATGGCATGATTTCCAAAGGACTGAACTCTTGGGAAAGTTCCACGGAAAATGGAGTATGAACAATTTTCCTCTCACTTATATTACAGTTACAATCCTGAAAAATTAAGAATATGCTAAAACTGTGGAAAAAATGCTTTAATATTTTTGTAAAGTGGAGAACCCTTCTAAACTCACTATTTTCTGAAGTTTTTACTTGCCAGACGCCCAGGGGTTATGCTGACTTCCTCCTGCTGGGTGCAGTCCTACTCAGGACATGTGACATCTTGGGTCCTCCTTACTGAGCCAGCGGTGCCCCCTTCCCATTGTTCTGGTAACTATGCAGACATCTGTGCAGTATTTCCATTCTGCTTCCCAGCAGGAAGTATTTACCTACCGAGAGTCGCTGAAATCCTGTTACTGGATTTCAAGATTTAATACAGTACAGAAAGCAAAATCTCTTAAGTCATTTCTGTAGAGTCTGATACATCTGAGCCTTTATAATAGTGGTGATATTTAGCTTTACAGCCATTAATCTAATATTCTGGAAGGCAGATTTTAATGACCAATGTTATCACAAATGAAAAAAGAAACAAGTATAGGTTATCTGAAAGTATTACCCTTTATGAATTTGTATCAGAACCTGTTTTCTAACATGGTTTTTATTTCCTGTTACAGAAAAGGTCAACTTTTTAAAGGTCATCTTTTAAAAACTTTTCTAAGTAGCCAAAGTGAAATTTATTTCATTGAATTTCTGTTTGACATTTTATTGCTAGACTTTTGATAATTTGCTTAGATAAATGGACTAAAAAAAAAGATTCTTACTTGTTCTTACAAATCTTTAAGTTGTATTAGCAGGGAATTCAGTATTTGAATTGCTCTGATATTCTTGTAATAGGATCAGCATGTCCTACACTAATTTTCAGAAAAAATTAAAATTGTAATCCACCATTATTCTATTAATTCAAAAGGCATTAAGGGTATTTACAGAGCTCTTAGAATCATGTTTGTCTGTCATCATTGCTCTGATACAGATATTGTGACCAAAGAAAGTCAGACTTACAGAGTTCCTTTAGCATATTTCTAAGTGACTTGTGGCCCAAACCAAATGAACATTTCTTATTTAAACCTCCAGCCCCCTAGCAGAGCTGTGAAGCACTTGCTGCCAACCTCCTTCAGTGCTTTTTTCCACTTTGGCAGTTTTCTGGGTAGATTTTCTGTCCAGCTGTCTATATTCTCTTTGTTAGGCCAAGCGACATTAGAAAAAAGTTATTGATTTCCGGGTGGACAGATACTGGAAAATCCTTCGATACTGGTAAGTTTCACATAGAGCTCTTTGATTATTTTATCAAACTGAAGAGCAATTGCATAATTAAAAAATGATGCTCTAAGATTAAGAAACAGACTGCTGATTGAGTAGTACTAATTTAAAATCTTGAAAATGAAAACCGTGCTAATGAAAAGGTGGACGCTGTTGCCTCCCTCTAACTCCTTCTGCTCCATTGCAGTGTGTGTGTGAGCTCAGACCTGAGGAGGATTAGCAGATGTCATGGGTGTGGCGCTGACAAGATTGGCGCAGTGGACAGCTGCTGGCTATGGGACTGAGACCCTGGAGATCACTCCTCTGAATGAAGTATTATTGAAGGAGATCATTATATTTGTGGAGCATTTTATTTATGATCACCCCCAAGAAGCAAAATTTGTTTTTGTAGAACCACTTGAATGGAAAACAAACTTGGAGCCCTCAGCATTTGAGTCAGGTTATGTTGTCAGGTAAGCCACTTAGTTGCTTCTAGAATTTAATTTCACTATTGTACATATTTTTATTAATTGGTTGTGAGTTTTGGAAAAGCCACCTAGCCTCTCTGAGTCTCAGAAATCCCCTCAGTTAGGGGTTCTCAATTGGAGAGAGTCAGATGAAATTTGAGGATATTTCAACAAGCCGACACAGTGTTTTATCTAATTTATAAATTTAAATTTCATTTTCTTTTGATAGAGGATACATTCTCCAGGTCACCACTGCTACTCCATGCTTGGCCTTTCCACCGGTCCGTATTGCCTGTCACAAGCCAGGAACTTCTGGTTTTGTGACATCTGATACAGACAGAATTCCTTCCATGGGTGAAATAGTGACCTTGTCTCAAAATTTTAAAAAGTAAAAGCAAAAAATGAGCTGGGATGTAGCTCAGCTCAGTGTGAAGGTCCTGTGTTCACTCCACAGTATCCGAAAAAAATGGTTATAGACGCGTATATATGTAAACACATAAAATTATAGAAACACATATTGTAATTATGTATAATAATGTATCATCACTCATTTTAATGTGTAATGAATAAACCATTGGATATATTTTGGTGGTGTGCATCCTCAGTTTGTTGTATCTTCCAGGCATCTCTTTTCTATCACTGTGTCCCTTTTCTGTATTGTATGTAAATTTTAGTGACCTGACCTTTTAAAAATAGTTCTGTAGCTAGCCAAAGCTTCCTATAGATGCCTTTTCCTTCTTTCCCCTTTGGGATTATCTGTGAACTTAAAGTCAGAATTTAGTTTTAGAACTGCAAAACCATTCTTAACCTGCCTCTAAGAACTCTAATTCTTAGATTGGTCTTCCTTCTCTGTGAGCTTTTTGAAACTTTTCATTGGTGTGTTTTATGTCTAACTCTGCCAAAGGTCACTTTCTCCCCAAGTTCTTCTCATTTCTGGATGAGTCCACCATTCTTTGTTGATCCCACCTAAGTTCAGTGTTTTTCTAACTTTTGAAAGATGAAAAACATCTGCAAAACCAATTAGAAGCATATTAACTACTTTGTTCAAAGATGGCTTTAAATCATATGACAGAAAAGAAATCGTGATTGCCTTTGTATCTGGACTTTGTGTTAATTTTGTGTTCCAAGTACAATCATGACCACATCTGCCTGCTAGTTAGGTGGGTGTTACACATGCCCCAAATGTGTCACTGTTTTTCCTTCTGTATTCTTCTCCAAATTTTTTTTTTGCTTTATTTCTATACTTACGTCTCTGCATGCTGTCTTCATGTATAGTCTTCTCTTCTAAGCAGGCTATTTTAACATTTTAACACCATCTATATTTTTAAACAACTACCCCTTGATTGTCTCACTTCTGTCAGATTGAACATTCAGCCTTTTAATTAATTTTTCTATCTGTTTTTGTTGTGTTTTGTTTCTGACCTCGAGCGGTGATATCTTTGGTGCTAGAAGGGATGAGATCTGGTGGCGTCACTTATTGTACGTGAAGGAAATTGAGCTTGTGTGGCTCTAATGAAAACCAGATAGGTACTGACTGTCTTGAAAAATCCAAAGATACAGCTAAGACTTTGGTGGTAACAGAAAACACTAAATGGTCTTACACCCAAGTCTAGACTACATAACCCATGCATGCACCAAACCAAAGAAGTCCAGCAACCCACAACCACTTGGTGTTTGTTACCCCTAGCAACAAAGCAAGTGATGAAAACCAGCCATACCCTCAGTAGCCAGAAGAATTTATTGTTAAAATAGCCCAACTACCCCGTATTTGTTCTTTGGTTTCCATGCACTTTTCTGGCCCTTATTTCACTGTTTATACATTTATCAAAAGCAAGGAAACTATTCTTTCAGACAGCATTCAGGTCTGTGTGTCTAAGAGACTTAGTCAAAGTCATCATGAAAGACTCGAGTTGAAGTCTCTTGGGTGTATTTCTATCATACTAATGTCTTTGGGTGTTTTAGAATAAAGGCAAACTTTCTTCTTGTGGATGTACCTTCTCTCAGGTCTCTTGTTCCAAATCAAGGCAGTTTTATCTGTCCTGAGTATGTAAAATCGGTAAGCTAACTGTTGTGTTGGTTTCTGTAGATATTGGTATTTGTGACCTGACTTTTCATTTGATGTTGTGTATCTCCAAATGCTTTCCCTGTGGCAGTCAATAAAAGTCTGATCAGCTTTCTTCTTACCTAGGCAGGTTAACATTTACTATTTGAAACGGATTCTTTCATCGCATATTGAAACGGTCTTCTATTTCATCGCCATCTTCTTTCCTTTTGTGCAGATCGTAATAACTGAACGGGCGCAGTGCTTTTCACACGTTATCTAATTCATCTTTTCCATTAGAATCATTCCGAACCTATTTATCCTGTGGTAACATCTGTCATTGTCTCTCCACAGTTACTTTTTTAAGGAAAATGTCTTTATTTTCATTTTGCTCACCCTCCTGAAGCACATCACAATGCAGCTCACCTGTAAGTAAAGACAGAGCACACGCTCCTCTGTGGGTGGTGGCACCTACCGTCACGGTGCTTTGATTCTCTAGAATGGAGTTTGGGAAATTTACAAATTGGTTAATCATTCAGAATCACATTGGGAAAGCGTCATTTTCTGTTCTTTTCTCTCCTTTGGTAAAACTGCTTTTTCAATCATATCTGCTCTGTGGTTGCCATATTTTATTTGCAAACCTCTCTGCTGTATTTTCATGATACATGTGAATTGGAACAAAGCTATAGGTTAGTAGGAGTTCTCTGTGGACAAGAGGTCAAGTTGGTTCCTCCAGCAGTGCACACTGGAAGCACAACCCATACTTTTTTGGGCCTTGATTTTCTGATCAATATTGTGATGGCCTGAATTACACGATCTCTAATGTTATACTCAACCTACAAAAATTGTGTTGTTTTATGAGCCGATGTTGTCATATTTTGGTAAAATTTCCGCTTTTATTGAGTCAAGTAGCTTGAATTTTCAACATTCCGTTAGCTTACATCCAACCCTATCATCATCCAGTTAGTGTGAGCAACCACTCCATCAGTGAGTCACCTAAAGGAAGAAGAGCCTTTAAGAAATCTCAATGCTAAGGACATTACTCATAAGTTTAATTTTAGACAGAATATGTGCACAAGCCCTGTTGCTGGCCAGTCTAGAATTCTTTCACATATTCATTTATCCCACAGATTCCTCACTCTGTGTGAAGTCGCTACTAGAGGTGCTGGGTATAGAGCAATTTCCTTCTGTACCAGGCAGTACCAGTGCTGTATTAACTTCCTATTGCTGCTGTAACAAATGACCACAAATCTAATGACTAAAACAGTACAACTTTATTGTCTTACAGTTCAAGTCGTAAGTCTAACATGAATCTCAGGGTTAAACTCAGCATATTGGCAGGGCTGTGTTCCATCTAGGGGCTCAAGAAGAATTTTTCCTTTCCCAGCTCCTCGATGGTCCTTATATTCCTTGTTGTTGGCCTTGCATATCTGTGACCTCTGAGTCTGTCTTTGACTCACCTCTGATTCTGACCACCCATCTCCCTTTTATAAGGGTCCTTGTGATTATGTTTGTGCTGGATAATCCAGAAGAGTTTCCCCATTTTAAGATCTGTAACTTAATCCATCTGCAAAGTCCATTTTGCCATGTATTGGAAAGCATTCACAGGTTTTGGGGGATTAGGATGTGGACATTTTGGAGGACATTCTTCTATCTCCCATAGTTGCCATCTGCTGGTTTTGATTGCAGTGAGATAGTAAAGTGGCTTGGATAAGTGTCTCCCAAGGCCCATGGGGTAAAGGCTTGGTCCTCAGCTTGGCATCATTTGAGGCACTGAAATCTTTAAAAGCCTGAA
>RJWT010034869.1:0-13597 GCA_004365215.1 Cuniculus paca
TGGTGCCACCAAAAAAAAAAAAAGTTCTATTATTAATTATAACAAACTATGTCAAATACAGTTTATGCTTCTAGGCTCTTACCTCCTTAAATACTTGATTAAACTGTTAATCCAACTGTTGTGGAATCACAAATCCCCAAAGTCATGAATAATACCTGAACTGGTAAGACACCTTCACAAGAAAGGCAATCCTGCCGTGCAGGAAGAATTACTGCTGAAAGCAAAAAAGTCGCTAAGTTATCTTTGGGACAAGTTAGCAGAGATGAATACAAACATTAATAGGTTAGAGAAAATTACAAATGAAATATTACCAAACTATTCCACTGAGAAATTAAGGTTCATAAAAATGTAGGATTCTAAAAGTGCTGCATTTTAAAATTCACATAAAATAATATATGCCAAAATCACATCCACCACTGCAATCAAAAGTTTTTCTGACTTCAAAATAAAATTTTAATTTTAAATCTAAATTTAGATTTTTGAACTACACTATTTTAGGTAGGCCTGCTGTGAATATTCTAGCCCAGTGGTGATCCCAAGGCATTGTGCTATTTATTTCTTTTAAGACAAAAGATGCTAATGTGCGAGGTGTTTTTTTTTCTCAACTAAAACCTCAGTATACAGGTTTAAGTGTACTGTTGGCACTCTGCAATAAACAAGTGGGTTTTGAGCTGCAGTTTGGGCACTCACTGGCCTGGCCCACTGTTTTTTACAAGTGAAAAAACAAGAAGGTAAGTGAACATCACCGGCGGGGCGGGGGGGGGGGGGTGTGGAGAAAGGGTAAAAGGAAAAACTCTCATGATTTATCTCAACTTCATACTGTAGATACTATACCCACTGAACCCTTCTTCTAGTCGAAAGCACAGATTAACATAATCATCAAATTAGGAGAGATGTTAGAAATCAACCTTTCCATCTTGATAAGATCCCCAGCTAGATGCATATAACACTAAGGTCTGTGTCATCGGTCACAGCATCAGAAGGTGCCACAGCTTCATCAACACTCATGGCCCTGCCACACACACATATTCACAGAATTAAGCAGTTCATTTTGCCCAACAGTTTTAGGCCCATATATTCAACAGCGTATTACACATCATCATCATCACTTCATCATGTCTCTCAAAAACAAACTTGCCCTCTCCTGATGTTCAGGAAAAATGATACTGGTACCCAACTCAGGTGTGCCTTACCTTTCTGAACTCCTTTTCCGTCAACCCAAAATAAACTCCAACCCTGATAACTCCTTTCAGGTTCTTGCCCATGGTGTACTTTCTTGATTTTAAAGGGTCCAAACACATACAATTCCCTCAACAGAAACATCTTTCCTTCCTCTAAGGTTTCAGCCTAGATGTCAACCCTCTCCAAGTCTCCTAATGAGATTAGGTTATATGTTCCTCTAACAGTCTGTATTTCTGAGCCATACTGGCTTGCTGAATTGTGATCTTCCCCACCAAAACATAAACTCTTTAAAGAGCCATGAATATGCCATGCTCGGGAATACACTCAATGAATATTGAAATAAACAAATGAATTATGAAACCAACTAACAAAGGAAAAGTAAAACCCATTTTTTAAAGTAAATAAGGAGGAAGTAGGATGGACATTTTATCAAATTTTTAAGTATGAAATAAAGTTATTATTTAGGCCAAAGTGTGGTATCTTCTGGCTGTGCGTGGGGGTTGGGCGTGGTTGTCATCACTGGTATACAATACCTGACACCAGAGACTTAAAGGAGAGGTTTATTTTGGCTCACATTTTAGTCCATGGTCCACTGGCTCCAAGGAAAAAACAGCATGGCAGAGGGGAATGGTGGAGGAATAGCTGTTCACATCATGGCCATCAGGAAGCAGAGAGAGAAGCAAGAAGATATACAGTCTGCATTTTCTGATTAGACCCTACTTTTGAACAGCAAGTCAGCTTATATTACCTCCATAATTCAATCGCCTTCCTAACAACTGCCGGTAAGTGCATGAGGTCTCTGGGGGACATTTTTGATAGTTGGCCACTTCAGGAAAAGAAAAATAGCATTTTTTTTCAACAGATGGTCTTACCCTCATATGGGGGACCCTAAAGGATGTCATACATCACAGAAAACCTACTATCCTGCTGGAGCCTTAGAAAAGAAATGAAAAATTCATGTGCAGCAATCTCAATGACCAAGGTTACCCAAGCAGCAGTTCGCAGTACTACTAAGTAACTGGAAACCAATGGCCACCACTTGGAGCACCTGTTGTAATTGTAGAGGCCAAAGGTAACTTGTATTAATCTCATGATATCAATAAATTTAGTATTAAAATATTACACAAGTTTTTCTTTTCCTAAACTGTTTTAAAAAAAATTTTTTTTTACGGTACAAGGGATCAAACTCACAATCTTGCACTTGCCAAGCAGGTGCTCAGGCCTCTGAGCTAAATCCCCGGCCCATATATGTTTTGACAGACTCTGTATATGTGGCTCAAAACAAACTCTTATTTAAATTTGATAAAACAAGAAATAATGGTACAACCACTGACTGATGAACAGATAAGCAAAACAACGAATGTTATGCACACAATGGAATATTACTCAGTCCTATAAAAAATTGTAAAAGAAATTTTAACACATGCAACAACATAGATGAACCTTAACAGAGACTGTGTTAAGTGAAATTAATTAGTCACAAAAGGACAAATACTGTTATGATTCCATCCATATGTGGTTCTCACAGTAATCACATTCATAGAAAGCAGAATGGTAGTTGTCACAGCTAGGGGAAGGCAAATGGGATGTTTAATATTTGTTTATTAGTATTCTGCAATACATAGAAAGTACTTGAGATAGATGGTGATGTTTGTACAACAATATAGTAAATGCCACTGATGTAACTTTAAAATGAATAAAATGGGGGCCTGGTATGTAGTTCAGGGATATAGTACAGCCCAGAAAGCGCAAAGTTCTGTGTTCAATCCCCAACACTAGAAAAATGTTTAAATAAAACTAGATTAAAATAAATAAAATGATAAAATGTTATGTATAATTTACCACAATTAAATTGTAAAATACAAGGGCACTAGCACACTATTTAGACATATTAGAGGTGATACGCCTAGACAGCATTCCTTCCTCTTAAAAAAAAAAATCTTATCTTAAACCTAAACATCCACACTGAGAACAATTCTGCAAAACTGGACTCTTCAAAACATTAATGTTGGGCTGGGGATGTGACACAATGGCAATTGCCTAGCATGCACAAGACCTGTAGGTTCAATCTCTACCACTGCAGGGAAGATGAAGAATTTTTTAAAATTTCATCTTTCAAAACAGTAAATGAAAAAACTAGGAATTCTTGAGAGGGTGAGGCAGGAAGACAGCCACGAGTGCAAGGCCAGCATGTGCTACACAGTGAGTTCAAGGTCAGCCTGAACTACAGATCAAGACCCTGTTTCAAAAAAAATAAAAAAATAAAATTTAAAAAAATAAAAAACTAGCCTCTCTCTAGATTAGAGGAGACTAAAAACACAATGGACTGTGTAATCCTTGATTAAACAGGGTGATAACAACACCAATTACTGAAGGTACTCATGAAACTGAATACAGACTTTCAGTATTAAATGTCTTGCGTGATTATACACTGCGGCTACAGAAGAAAAATATCTTTGCTATTGGGAGTTACATGCGAAAGTATTTAGGGATAAAGTACCTATGCATGCAGCTAACTAAAGTACTGTAATTGAGAAAAAACACATCAGTGAAAGAGCAAGACAGAAACAGAGAAAACCAAATATAACAAAGTAAACTGGAAAATCTATGTCAAAATTACGTAGTATTAGGTATAGTATAATTTCTACATAGGTAATGAAATTTTTCAGAATAAAACATTGTCCGTGAAAAAAATGGTTGTCTCTACAGCAGAACTGGCAGTGACAAGCAGAAACTTTGCTTTTCCAACTATTAATGCTTGTTCTTATTTTTTTACCATCATATATACAATTTAATAAGACTTTGTTGTGATAGTATTAGAGTTTGAACCCAGGGTCCTCACACTGAGCAACATCTTTTTTTTTTTTTTTTTTTTTGAGAAAGGGTCTCATTGAGTCATTAACTTTTCCATCCAGACTGGGTTCAAATTTGGAATCCTACATGCTGAGACTACTGGCTTGAGCCACCAGATCCAGCTTACTTTTAAAACATGTTCTATACTTTAGACTCCAGTAATTCTCAAGTTTAACCAGTTCCTTTTATATTTAATATTAAAACATACATCTAGACTTCCTAAATTCAGAGTGCCCATTTAATACAGAGTATTTTAAAAGTAAAAGTCTTTATTACATCAGTGATGCATATTCAAATGTCAGTATCATGTAATCAAGACTCAGCATTTTCTCTCTCACAATAAGAAGTACACATCACCACTGACAGGCCTGTCAATCACTTGTGAAAACCATAAATCATGTCTCAGGCACACCAGAGACACCAGAATATGGCTGGGCCTCTGTGTCTGCCATTGCCACCTATTTGCCTTAATAATAACACACTCCAATCCTGGAAGTTTACTTTAATCGCAAGTGTTAAGAAGCACTTTGAAATCCCAGAACTAAAGTAGCCATCATCAGTTAATAGTGCAAAGGATATTGCTGAAAATTCTCACAATTCACTTTAAAATCATGACATAAGATGCCATTTTATATCCAGAGTTCCAAAATCACAGGAGGAAATCCTTAAAACTGTAAAGGAAAAATAAGACAAAAAACAAACCCAAAGTAGTAATTCCTTTCATGGTGCTAACAATAATTCTATTCCCTACTTGATAAGGAGTAACTCCAGGAGCAAGAATGTATATAATACAAAGACAGTGTAGTCTAAATAGCTACACACACAACCCACATTAAGAATATCACACAAAATTAATCAAGGACATACAAGGAACTGCCAACATTCTAGGAGCTTACTTTCCTTTTATGGATACAGTACCAGCGATTTGCTACAGTAGTCTGCCTGTATTGTGGCTTCTAGTAAAAATTTTTAGTAGCCTATGTTAACTTAAACCATTCCCCTCCCCCGACCCCAGCAGAGGGGACTGAACTCACAACCTCGCACTTGCCAGGCAGGTGCTTACGCCACTGAGCTAAAATCCCTGGCCTTTATCTTTTTGAGATAGGGTCTCACTATGCCGTTCAGGTTGGCCTTGAGCTCACTTTGTAGCCCAGGTTGGTCTCGAACTCGCAACGATCCTCCTGTCTCAGCCTCCCAAGTGCTGGGATTACAGGCAAGCACCACCAGGCCCAGCTTCTCAAACCATTTATTTAAAAAAAATTAAAAAAATAAAAAAAAAACAAGGCAATTGGATAGTTTTAAATGTTAAAAACTAGGATCTAAGAACTTTTTTTCTGGCTCTGCCTTCATTCATATGTAAAGCAACATACCAAGAAAAATAGGAAGCCGGGCATGGTGGTACATGCCTGTTAATTCCAGCACTTGGGAGGCCAAGGTAGGAGAATTGCTGCAAGTTAAAGGCTGGGCTAGGCTACAAAGTGAGTGCAAGGCCAGTCTGAACTGCATAGTGAAACCGTCTCAAAAAGACCCCCCCCCCAAAAGACACTATATGGGAAGAGTGCCTTTGAGCAGAACACTCAAGTCTGGCAGCAATATAAAAACAAAGTTCACAATCCAGCACTTCACAAAATAACATAATTTTAATCTAAAAAAACAGTAATTTCAGCAGTTTCCTTTGTCAACTCCCAGAAAATGATCTCTAAAAAACAGTAGAAGATCTGCTGAGCCAATAATGATAAGTGCAAAGCAATTCCACAAGTCAGTTAAAATTCTACAATGGAAAATAAGACTGTCCAAATGGCTGTAGTATACAAAACAGAAAATAGGCCAACATAAGCAAACAAACAAATAGTTCAGAAACATCACACAAAACACCAAATTTAAATAATACAATGTAACCATGGAATGGTGTGAAATATTAGCAGGTGGAATGGTGTGAAATATTAGCAGATTACCTTGGGTTACAGCAATCAGCTTCATATAGGCCTTGTAATTATTTTGCTGACTTGAAGAAACTCAAGAATGAAAACAGTATTCATAGGTACAAACATAATTTAAAAATTCCAGTAACAGTGCTCTTCTCAATCATACCCAGCAGGGAGGGGATCGAAGCCCATTTTAAACACTTTGTCTAGAAATGAGTAACATGGCTACTTCATATCCAGCAAGCTAGCCACTCCGTACTTCAACATATATTAACAAAAGAACTTAAAATTCCCTCTAAGAATTAGTAAAAGTAAAATTTTTCTGATCTGCAAAATTAAGATAATCAATTTTTTAAAATGCTATTTGTATTCATTTCCTGCAGCTGTTCTAACACACCACTATAAATTTATTTAATAAAAGTCAGGCATAGTGATACATGTCTGCAATCCTAACACTCTAGGAAGCTGAGACAAAAAGATCCCAAGTTTGAGCCCAGTCTAGGCAATTTTAGTGACTAGCAAGACCCTGTCACAAAATAAAAGACCTGGGGAAGTAGTTCGGTGTAAAGACGTTGGGGTTCAATCTTCGGTACTTTTAAAAAACAATTTTTTCCTTCTTTTTTTTAAGTAAGATAATATGTCTGAGTGTGTAGCCCAGGCTGGCCCTGCAACTGTCCCAGAATAGCCTCTCAGGTATTGGAATTTCGGGCATACATTACCACACCTATGTCTTAGAACTGAGATCAGAAATTCACTGTGGATCTTACAGGGCTATGCTCCTTCAAGAGAGTCTAAGAGAGCCTTGGCTTTTCTGCCATCTAGAGGCTGTCCATATTCCTGAGCTCCAACCCTGCCATCTGTTTATCCAACTGACACTTCTCCTTTCACACTCACTTCCCTATCTCCTCCCTGCAAGGAAGAACTCTGTTTACAGTGCCCACCTGGATAATCCAGGTAACCTCTCCATCTAGAGATTTTTTTTTTTGGTACCAGGAATCGAACTCAGGACCTTGCCCTTGCCAGATAGGCACTTCTCCCACTGAGTTATATCCCCAGCCATCTCTAAATTCTTAATCATGCCTGCAAAGTCTCTTTTGCAGTGAAAGGTAGTACACTAATAGGTTGAGGACTGGGATGTGGACTTGAGGATGTGGGGCATTATCCTACCTGTGATATTGAAATCAGTTATTTCACAGTCATAAAAAAATAGCTTAAAGGAGTATTGAGGGGAATATATCTATAAAAAAAAAAGACAAGCAAAGCTGTGTGCAAGTAAAATATAAACTTGGACACTACAGTAAGTAACCTCATTAACAGTTTTTCAAAATACCTAATGTTTTGTGCCTTCATGTAAGTCATCAATAAAATGTCTGTGAAGCAAATCAACAATTTTTAAGGGGCCGGGGATTTAGGTCAGTGGCTCAAGTGCTTGCCTGTTAAGTGTGAGGTCATGAGTTCGATTCCGGGTACCCCCCCAAAAAATTTTTAAAGCTAAGAAATACTAGAGAATAGGTGCCTTTTCTATTTTTTTTTCCTGCACAATTAAAATATACATATGCTCTGAGTTCCTCTAATGTTAGAAAAATCAACCTAGGTGGCACACCCCTGTAATCCCAGCACTCAAGAGGCTGAGGCAGGAGGATCCTTGCAAGTCTGAGGCCAGTCTGGGGTACCAAGCTGAATTCAACGCCAGCCTGAACTGCAATAGTGAGACCCTGTCTCAAAAAGACTAAAATAAATAAACAAATAAATAAATAAACAAAACTTAGCCCAAAGATTTGGGGAGGTGGGGGAATGTGGATTGAACCCACAGCTTTGCATAGCTAAGAAGGGTTAGGAAAGAGCTCTATCATTGACCTACATTCCCAGCATTGTTTGTTTTTGTTTTGGCAAAGTTTCATTTAATTTTCCCAGGATGGCCTCAAAGTTGCAATGCTCCTGCCTCAGCCTCCCAAGAAACTGAGATCATAAGCACACACCACTGCACTTAGTCCCAAAGATTTCTTAAGAGGTAAAATCACTACTGTGTACAATAAAAGGATTTCATTTTCTGTTTAACACAGTAATTTTCTTGATATAAGTAACCCTGCAGTCATCCCAGTTCATAACACTAACATCTCATAAAACTAACCTAAATGATTTTTCTTCAGTTAACCTAATTCTGTTTGGATTATTGAACACCTTTTCATTCATGGGAAATGATTTCAAAACTACAAATTTTTAAAAAAAAGGTTACACTTTACAATCGTTTATTTTTCCATAGGGAAAGAAAAGCAACACTAATACAACCTTAATAGCTTCCTTCCTTAAAAAAACTTTCGATTCACAAATTATATGTCCACATAACACAATTCTTAATACTAAAACAAACTGTAAAGAATATTTTGAAATGTAATAACCCTATGCATTGCTGATTTCTGTTAAAGAGTGAAGTCCAAATGGACAAACATCTTCTAAAAAACTTAGTATCACCTAAATTATAGAAATTTCTACAGTTACATCTACCACTATAATGTGGACACATAACAAATGACACAGGGTATAAGTTTGTAGGAAGAACACAAAAGCACAATTGGCATCAATATGAAAAATACCTCAAATACTGTTTTGTTTTGTTTTGTTTTGTTTTTTTGCAGCACCAGGGACTGAACTCATGGCCTCATGCTTGCCAGGCAGGCGCTTAGGCCACTGAGCTAGATTCCTGGCTCAAATACTGATTTTCACTAGGTCTGGTGCCACATAAATCCCAGTACTCTGAGGATCTAAGTTCAAACCCAACCTGTACTTTGTGACTTAGCAAGACCCTGTCTCCCCAAAAACAACTTTTTAAAAGAAATCGAGATGCAGCTCAGCACAAATGCCCTGAGTCCAATTTCCAGTACCGTCAAAAATAGATTCTGCATTTTCAACAAGTCCCCTCCCCCCCCACAAGCACCGAGGATCAAACTCACAATCTCACACTTGCCACTGAGCTAAATCTCTGGTCCTTGTCTTTGAGACAGGGTCTCGCTACACCGTTCAGGCCAGCCTTGAGCACACTTGGTAGCCCAGGCTAGTCTCAAATTCAAAACAATCCTGTCTCAGCCTCCAGAGTGCTGGGATTACAGGCATGTACCACCAGACTTGGCTTGTATTTTCAATTTTTCAAGGAAAAATTATCAGATCATTATCTGACATTATTTTTGCAGACAATTAGACAGAAAAGGTTAATTCCAGGATTAATTCCATTTTCTGTTATTTTAAAAACCACCTGACTGTGTAACATGCCAAAATCCTAAAGCATGACAAATTCCTTTCAGAAATAAGATTACAATTTTCATGATTCCATTTCAACCCATTCCTTGACAAAGAGGAGATTTTGGTTCCACTTTTAAACAAGTGATTCTCAAAAGAACACCACTACAAACTACAGGTCACCCCAAAGTATCAATGCAACACAGGAAGCACTACTGATGCACACATTCTTTAAAGTTAAAAGTTGTAGGTCTGGGGATATAACTCTGGCATAAGCACCTGCCTGGCAAGCGCAAGGTCCTGAGTTTGAGTCCCAGTACCAAAAAAAAAAAAAAAAAAAAAGTTGGACATACCACTGCTATTGAACAAATGAGTATTTCTGTGTATAAATTCCAGTTTCAACCTATACTTTTTATATATGCTTGGCAGGGGGCTGCTGGCGCTCAAATCCAAGGCCTCATGTTCACTACCTCTGAGCTACAACTCCAGCCTTTAAGTTTGATTCCTTGTTTTTGTTTTTTTGTTTTTTCTTTTCTTTTTTTGATTTGGTTTGGTTTGGTTTGGCTGAGTCTTGCTTTGTAGTTCAGTTTGTAGCCTTGAATTCACTGTAGCCAGGCTGGGCTTGCCTGGAGTGCTAGAATTACAGGCACATGCCACTATACCTTGATTCTTTACCCCTATATTTCACCACCAGCACCAAATACCAATTCTTTCCCATCTTCATTAGCAGGCACACTGGAAAAACTAAAAAAGATACTGATCAAAAGACAAAATGGGGTACAAGGTGTAGTTTAGTGATAGGGTGATAGGGTACTTGACTGACATGTGTGAGGCCCTGAGTCACATCCCCAGCAAAACACACAAAGACACACACACACACACACACACACACACACACACACACACACAAAGTGCGAAAAATGCCAAGCGGGAGGTTACAGGTCCAATGACAAACAAAATATTTTCATACAAAAATTTTATTTGGCCGGGTATGAAGGTGAACATCTGTGATCCCAGTACTCGGGAGGCTGAGACATGGGGACTGTCATGAAGTTCGAAGCCAGCCTGAACTACAAAGCAAGACCCTGTCTCAAGAAAATTTGTTTTTATTCCATAGCATTTTAGGTACAGGAAACACAGTATTTAAGTCAAATACTACTGCCAGCGAAAGTACAAAGATGGATAAAACAGTAAAAGTAAAGGTTAAAAAAAAAAAACCTGGCTTCAGACAATTCATATCCACAGACCAACTTGTGATATACAGGTCTCTCTACCCTTTCCAGTTAAGATTTCACTACACTTACCACTTCAGTCTGATACCCAAGAAGAAGTAGGCTAGTGCCACTGGGTCAAGTCCCAAATAGTCTGTAAGGTGAAATGTACAGAAAGCTAGGAAAAAAGCAAAGAATCTAGAAATTCAGGAGAAAAGCAGGGTAACAGTCTGTTCAGCTAGACTCCAACTCCCAAAAAGGTTTGTCCACTGACTGATTTAACAAACATGAGTAACCAATATATAGCAGGCACAGTTCTCGTGCAGTACAAGAACACAACTATGAGCCAAACATTCAAAACTCTAGACCACTAGAAACCTGAATTTCAAGAGAAGACATAAATAATAAACACAATGACCAAATATATCAGAAGGTTATAACTGTTATGAAGAAAATTGAAAATGGAAGCAGGGGGTATAGAAAGTGAAGGAGATTCTAGATATAGCAGTCATGAGTGTCTCACTGAGAAGGCATTATTTGAGAAAATAAGTGAAGGAGGTATGTAGTGAATTCTACACCTGGAATGAGCAATGCAAGCAGAGGAATGCCTTAACCTCATGATGGCGAACCTTTTACAGCTTTCAATGGTAACATACAGCCAGTTGCTGCACAGGTGCCACAGGTTCACCACCACTGCCCTAAGGCTTGTGGGTAAAAACAGAAAAGGTGGCCAGAGTGAAATGAGCCAAAGTTGACAGCAGAGTTCAGAGGTAAACAATGCATACTGGGACAAAGGAGACAGAGTATACACACAGCCTTGCAGACACAAAATCTTTAAAGGACTTTGGCTTTTACTCTTACATGCGTAGGCAATCATTAGAGTTCCAAGCAGAGGTTTTTTTGGTTTTGTTTTGTTTTTTTATTTTTTTAAGAGTAGCTCCTGTATTAAAAGCAGATTGTAAGTGACAATGGGGGTGGGACATATTGATTTGGAACAAGACAGTGAAAAGCGGTTAAATTCTGGATATATTTTGACAGTAAAGTCAATAGGATGTTCTGATAAACAGAAATGGGTATAAGAGAAACATAGGAGAATCATGAATGACCAAAGCTTTTGGCACATACAACAGAACAATGAATTTGCCATCAACTGAGGTGAAGGACTATGAGACAACAAACTGGAGGGAGAGACCAGCTCAGTTTTAGAACTAAGACTGAAACGTTATACACTCAAGGGGAGATGCTGAGTAGGCAGATGGATATATGAATTTAAAATTCACCTATACAAGTTATCGAACAGATTTTGTTTACAGGTTCTTACCTGACTCTGTCTTTCAAGTATTTGAATCACAAACAAATGCAATGTCACAGGGTAACTGACTGAATATAATAATAAAAACAGTAATGTTCGGTAGAGCTACCCTATTCTCTAGGTAGGCTGCTGTCTACCCAGGGCAATTTTTGATAAACACTGACAAGATCTCCCTGAAAATACCTAGTACCAACAACAGATACCCCAGAGAAAAATTAATTTATTTTCACACCTCTACCTTTACCACCTTAGCTTCCACCCCAGATTCCACTTTTAGTGATGGCAGTTATAGCACTGCCACCCCAAATATCCTCTTATCACATAAGACAATCTGACTTATTGGAAATTTATAACCAATAACCAGGTAAAGATGTTTGAAACTGTACTGCTAATGTTTTAGTTTACTTTTACTTTCTCAGCAACTCAAATTTTCTCATTCCTATTTCACCAGCTACCAAGTTGGCTTATCAATGAAAATATTTTTCAATTTTAGAAAGTCCCACAATTTGTATTCAGTGTACAATGTTATGCTTAGTGTACACACTACGGAGATGATTTTTAATGCATGGTATCAATAAGGCATAATATACAGTACTATATCTAATGAAATCTGGGGAACATAAGGTAGGCAAAAAGGGGGAAGAATAATGATTAATTTTCAGTACATGTGGACTATTAGCTTTACTACCTAGGTTTTGCTTTATTAACCCAATACAACGTAAATAATTTTGTAAAAACTTTTAACATATTTCAGTATTTACGAAACAGGATATGACTACTCTAAAGATAGTTTCATAACTTTTTGTGTAACCCTTCAGAATGACATTTTGAAGTTAGTGATCAAAAATATTTGCTCATAACAAAGACAGAAATCAAATTACCAAGAACCAAATACAATCAATCCTGAGCCCTAAGAATCTAGATATTATGGGGTGGCAACAACCAAGCAAATGAAACAAGACCAACCTAATATTGGCCCTGCTAAGAGTTTTTGTTCCACCATTAAAATAAAGCCAAGGGTTGGTGACACAAGCCTGCAATCCAGCACTCTGGGAGACTGAGGCAGGATGATCACCCAAGTATGGGCAACTTAGACTTTCTCTCAAATTTTAAAATAAAAAAAGAACTAGGGATGTACTTCAGTGTGAAGGTCCTGTGTTCAATCCACAGTACCACAAGGGAAAAAAAAAAAAAAAGAACAGTAATTAAAACACAAAGAAGTTCAAGGACAGATACTCAAAAGAACTAAGGATGAAATAAAAGGAAAGAATGAAATAAAAGGAAGCAACAAGAAGAAAGAACAGCCAAAAACACAAGTAATAGCCAGGAAAAAATATAGCTAAATCACATTTCGGTCCATACAAAATTTACCTACTAATACTCCACACAAAATTTATCTTTACTGCTGTTAATCTTGGCACTTGGGAGGCACATGCCTGTTAATCTCAGCACTTGGCAGGCTGAGACAGGAAGACCACCATGAGTTCAAGGCCAGCCTGGGCTACACAACCAAGTTCAAGGTCAGCCTGTACTACATAGTGAGACCTTGCCTCAGAAAAAAAAAAATCCTTAATAATCACTCAAAATCTTCTCAACAAAAAGGCACGCCAAAATAAGCAACTCCCCCAAAAAAGTAAGCAACCCACTGAAATAATTTAAACTGTAAAATTTAAAATCTAACATATTGAAAAACAAATACTAAAGATTCTAAGTAACTGCTTTTGTGAAATACTTCACAAATAATTCACAAGGTCAATAACTAAGGGAAAAATCCTGCTCTCATGCCTCTACCCTTTAATAGCTCTGAACTAATGACAGGGCCCAATATTCCAGACATCCTTAGGAGAGCAATAAAAACACAATACAGCTGGGCGTGGTGG
>RJWT010034870.1:0-14004 GCA_004365215.1 Cuniculus paca
TCATAAATTTGTAGCTATAAAGGGCTTTGAAGTTCAAGGTGACAAAGATGCTAGTATCTAAAGAGAAACATGACAATTGTCAGAGGAATTCAAAAGAAAACAGCAAGAGGGTCATTGTGCTAGCCAGCACAGGCACAGACTCATCATTAACCAGGGATTCAGGCCAAGAAGCAGAGGTGTGTACATGAGCAAGAGAAGCAGCAAAAAAGAAGGAAGCAGTAGGAGCAACAGCCATGTACTGTCTGCTATCAGCAGAGGGTCAATTCTACCAAAGCAGTCACTGACTATGGGTTGAGACCTTCCAAGGAAGGTTCAAAAGTCATTTTTTGGCATGTAAAAAGCTAAGCATGACTACTAGACTTGGGAAAGGACAGAATTCTACTCAGGACAAAGGAGAGAGACAATGGGAAGGTAACAAGAGGAGAGACTGTTAAGATAATAAGAAAAGATGCACAAGGGCAGTAAGTTTAGTTACATAGATATTTTAAGATTTTTATTACGTTTTATTTACTGTAACCGAAATTTATATTACTGTAAAACACATTTTAGAAAGTCTTCTCTATGGGTAGTTTTTCAGATGGTTTTAAATTTTCACAGTTTTTTTTAATTTTTATTTTTTTTTTGAGACAGTGTCTCATTGTGTAATTCAGGCTGAACTTAAACTCAGTATGTAGCCTACACTAGCCTTAAACTCATGGCAATCCGCCTGCCTTAGCCTACTGAGTGCTGAGATTATAGGCATGTGCCACCACACCTGGAAAAATTTCACATAGTGATATAACTTAGCACAAGCAGATTTGGCCTTGAAAGCCTTTAAGACTGCAAGAGCAATTAAACATCAAACAATATACCAAACAATACACCAACAGACTCTGTTCACAGATACATGCACATATGCATGCATGTGTGTATATGTACACATATCCACACTTAAGTATATTCACTATGTACAGATATATACACAGGCACGTATATGTACATTGTGTATGTACATGACCCTACATGATATTTACGTCATCTTTTGGGATTAAGTTTATATACATGGAATAACAAATTCCATTGGAAAATATAAGGAGGTCTAACAGTATGAATACTTCTTGTTTAGTAGTGGGAATTGAACCAAGCTTCATCTTACTTCACTCTTTTCCTCAAGTGCCACATTCTACTAATTGGCTTTTTTCCAACTCTCTGAACAAGCTTAGCTCTTTTCTTGCTTTGGACCCATTCATTTTATCTGCAACAGTCTTCTTGTGACTCTATCTTGCTAATTCCATTCTCATCCTGTATTACCATACAGTACTCAATTTCTGTTCCACAGAGGCCTCCTTTACTCCTCCTTTAAATTTGGTTGCCCTGGTGTAAACTCTATCCCTACCCTGTGCATTTACCACTATTTGATGGTCTCTACAAGGCAAAATCTGTGTCTCTAACATTTAGCACAGGGCTTGGTTCATGGTAGGTACTCAAGAAATAACTGAATGAGAGCAGCACTGAAAAGAAAGTAGAATAATTTCCTCTGGGAGAAAATTCCTCAACTTTTGTAACTTAACTTACACTAAGAAATATTTTAAAAATGTGAATGGCATCAGAATATAGGGAAGTCAATTTATAATTATTAAAACTTATTGTAAGCCAGGCGTGGTGGCTCATGCCTGTAATCCCAGCACTCGGGAGGCTGAGACAGGCAGATCATTTTGAGTTCAAGACCAGCCTGGGCTACAAAGTGAGTTCAAGGCCAGCCTGAACGACATAGTGAGACCCTGTCTCAAAAACACCAGGGCCGGGGATCTAGCTCAGTGGATTAAGTGCCTTCCTGGCAAGCGCAAGGTCATGAGTTCAATCCCCGGTGCCACAAAAAAAAAACAAAACAAAAAAAAAAACACAACTTATTGTAATACTCACCAGCGATGCTTTTACGTTTTTGAACTACTGCATGGTGGGGAGCAGAAGGTGAATATACTGCATCTTCAAGGTTTTCAGAGTCATGATTTGCTGTGCTCCTTATAAATTCTAGAGCAGCATGGAGAACTCTAAGCTGCAGGGCAAGAGCCATACCTACAAACAGAAGAGACTAGGATTTTTCTAAACTTATTAATCTTATAATTGGTCTTACTTTTATATCATCCAATATCTAAACTGGTAATTATTAGACACTAATTTAAAATTTTTGATTAACATAGGTTTTCAATGCTAGTCAGAATTTTTTTTAACTGTGCTTAAAAACAATTCATTTTCAGTAGTCCTAAGGATCAACTCCAGGAAGCGTACATCTAAGCAAGTACTCTTCCACTGAGCCTCATCCCCAGCCTCTAAAAGCAATTTTAAAGGAAATTTTAAAATAGTCATTATAGGGCCGGGGATATAGCTCAGCGGCACAGCACCTGCCTGGCAGGTGCAAGGTCATGAATTCGATTTCCAGTAAAAAAAAAAATAGTCACTATAAAAAGGTAAAGAAAAAATACTCATAAAGTTCATAAATTAATTTTACATAATTTTTTCAAAGAACATATTTGTACATAAGTTTAAAGTTTAACCAGCAGTCTTCATATTTTTCAGTTTCATGTTTACTTTAATATATGCTATTAAAGAGAAAAGGGGCATTACTATTCAACACGAGCCTTTTAATTCTACTTGACAAGAAAAACCAGTAGCTGCTTCTTCTGATGTGTTGTAAGCTTCTAGTTATGTCAAGGCATCCCTTTTTCTATTTTTGCCACTCCAAAATGCTGTTTTTTTTAAGTCCAATCAGTATCATCAAAAAATTAAGGACAAACCTTCAGTAAACAACTTATTAAGAAGAGATTAGACTATAGTACAATGTGTGGGCTATTATACAACTTCCCTCAAAAATCCATAAAAATTAAATCTTACTTTGTGTCTTCTTGTTTTTGCTATTTTGAAGATATCCAAGGAGTACAATAAGATCTTCAATAACTCTAAAATATTGTGAGCCCGAGGAACTGCAAGCATGAATTGTAACTGCTATGAAAAGTTGCTGTATATCACATGCAAGTAATTTGTACTCATTCAAAGGAATGCTAAAGATAACCAAAAAGCAAAAACAAAAAAGTAAGACATTTATAAGAACAAGAACCAATAATTTAAGACAAAGAGAACTGGTTTAAATTCTTATTCTATCAGCGTGTATTCATTCAATATTTATTCCTGCTCACTCTAAATCAATAAATAAATATTGACTTATCTAATAATAAATAGAAATAAGAAGATGCACTTTAACTCCTGTCAAAATAGTCTTGCAGAGGACTGGACAAGTAAAGAGATCGTAATAAACAGTAAATGGTGTTAAATTTAATAATATAGATTAATGCAAGATTTGGGGGACACATAAGCAGGTTCTTAGTCTATAGTAAAGATGAATAGCATGAGAGTGTGAGCAAGAATATTCTCGGGCAGCCTCCCCAGAAAAGGTGAATGTAACTAAATTAACCTCTCTGAATCTCACTTGTATAAATTATTGTTTTTTTAAGCATTAAAAGATACTGTAATAGGGTTAAACATATACTAATCACCTCTAAAGACACAATAACTATGAATCAGTTATTTCTGCCTCTCAATTTTAACCCTGATAATCTACCTTAGTGTGTGTTATTAGGTAATGCACTTCTATTTACTTTTTTCAAATCAAGCAAAGGTTAAACATGGTAACCATTGATAGAGTACCATTCAGGATAACCTACTTTTTACAAAATAAACAAAATCTTACTTTTAGCTGCAGGTGCCTTTCTAGGTTTTGCCATTTTCATGCACTATACTGCAATCAAGACTAAGTGTTTTGAGAAAATATAATATTTAATATTTTTTTCTGTTTCTCATATGCCTAACATACAGATCCTAAATGTAATAAGTGCTCAATGAAAGCTAAACCAAATTGAGTACAAGGAGTCTTTCCTTCGCCTAGGGAATCACAAAAGATAAGCTTTGTTTTCTCTGCAAAAATATAGTAACATTTAATGCTACTGTTAGTAAAAATGGTACTCTGTGCAGCATAAATGGAGACACCAAAGATACAGATCCTAAAGGAAAATCTAAACTCCTAATGCATTTTTAAAAACTGTTATTTGTGGGGCACCCCTTTGCCTATGTATTTTTGACTAGCAGAAATTAATTTATAGTAACAATGATTGAATATGACTATTATAAAATGAATTTATGGTTGTAGGCAGTGATAGAATATGCTAATAGGCTAGCATATTGAGTTTAAAATACAGGTTTGTGAAGTGAGACTGATTTAGTTTCAAGTTCTCTGCTATTTACTAGCTATGTAATATTCAGTGACCCACTGCATCCCTCTAATCCTCAATTTTTTATTCCTGAAAGGGGTTTATAATTTTTATAAATATATTGTGGACAGCCAGGTGTGGTGGCACAAGCTGTAATCCCAGCACTCAGGAGGCTGAGGCAGGAGGATCCTTGCAAGTTCGAGACCAGCCTGGGATACAAAGTGAGTTCAAGGCCAGCCTGAACTGCATAGCAAGACCACGTCTCAAAAAGACAAAAAAGGACCAAAACAAAACAAAAAACCCCCAAAAAAAACCAAACCCAAAAAAACAAAAAACATAGAATCTTGGTAAATATATTCAACATGATTTAACTTATTCTATTTGTCTTCATGTTCTAAATACCTAAAAAGATAAAATACTTCTTCTTAACCAAGCTTTGTTAAAAATGATTTTTAAAAAAACCTCTGCCCTCTCCAAATTAATTTAACGTAATAAATGTGGAAAAGAAATTCTTTGAAAGTATTACAAAAAAGTAAGATGGTTTAAAGGAAGCTATTCCCTTTCTAAGGACTTACTAGATGTAATTTTAATTAGTAACTCAAAACTTACTTTTTTTCTAATCCATTCAGAGCTGCTACTGTATTACATAACACATACAGTAGACCATTATCCAACAACATGTCTGCTACCTTTGAACAAGAATTTAAAATTTGGATCAAAAGTAAAAGAGCATTATGCAAGAGTATGTTGTCATATAGGGAGGTTTCTATTAGTCCCAGGATAGGAATGGCAGACCACTTCTGAAAAAGTCCTGTGGTTTTCACATCTTCCAGATCAAATCTATAATAAATAACAGTTAAGAGCACATTAGAAGTAATTAGTCACAAAATAAGGACGAATGATTGAGATTATAGACCATTTTGCTAACCATTTAAAGCTCTAAAAAATAAATTTGAGGAATAAAGATTCTTAGCCTTTTTTAAAGAGTATAGATCCTCTCCAAAAATAAGATAAAGGCTGCTTCCAGAGGTTCATCCCAAGATATACAAATGTTCAGAAGAATGATACATACAATTTCAAAGTTTTAATTAACTAGCTCATTTCACGGGTCTCACATCCAAAGAACTACTGCTTTAAGGGTTTATAACGAGTATATAGGCAAGTATCAGTATTTTATTTATTTGAAAGACAGTGAGATAGTAAAGAGTTAGCATAAACAAATAAATCTTTTTTTTTTTTTTTGGTACTGGGGATCGAACTCATGACCTTGTATTTGCCAGGCAGGGACTGTGCCGCTGAATTACATCCCTGGGCCCCCAAAGAAATGAATCTTGAGTTCTTATCCCAAAACTATTTGCCTCTGTGATGCAGAAAAATTATTTAAACCTGTTGTGCCTCATTTTTCTCATGTGTCAAATATATTTGATGATATCTGCACTTCTTTCTACTCAAGACTGTTGTGAGACTCAAATGAGATAATGCAGAATTGTTTTGGAGAAGTCAAAAACTGTATTCAAGTATATAGTACCATTGAAGTTAACACAATATATGAATTAATACCTCTGTGTCTGACCCTGTCTACCACAATCAGAAAGCACATATTTCTGTGTTATATTATAAAAAGAAATAACTATTCTGCCAAACCTTTGGACTGGGTGAAAAATATCCTTTTATTTTTGCACTTATATTCTATTCCTTTGGCATTACACTGGGCTTAAGTCTCAGCAATTGGTAGGTCCAGGCCTGCCAGGGAGGAGCCCATTCTTCTCCCAGATGAGCTGAGGGCTCCAATAGGACTAGGGAGATCCTGAACTGATTACCTGTGTAATCTGTCTTTGAGAACACATGGGCCATCTTTCTTTTTAAGCTATCATATATAAAACAATAAATTGATTCATGTGGAAAATTACTCTTAGATTTTTTTCTAAGGGTGACAAAATAATTGTGCTCAGAGTGAGTTCGCTAAATTTTACATTTAAAACAAAGGATCCCCAATTATGGTGGAGGGAAGAACTCACTTACTCTTCATCAAGGCTAATACGTCGACCAAAGAACATTTCAATGAAGCATTCTAACAATTCCTGAGTTCCCCGATGGAGATATAATTGATTGGCTAGCAAAGAAAAGCCACGATTCTTCAGAAATTTATCTTTTTGTTCCTTAGATGCTCTATTAAAATACGCATGTAATAGCTAAAGGAAAAAGTTAAGACAATTTAGATCATATGTTAAAATTTAATATGTGCAAGTCAAACAAGGTAGCTTACTTGTATTTGTGTAAGTTATTAATATAGAAGAATAGTACAAAGAGATGCCACCTCTAAAGGAGAGTGAATTTTGACTACTGTGGTTACTCTGTCTTGGAGATTTTAATTGTTCTGTAGTGGGAAAGCTGGCATTCCAAGCTGAGAATAAACGCCTAGTAGTCTGGCAGCTTCAGTTGACTATAAGTGGAATATCTGTGCCTAGTTGTGAAGAAAAAATTCAGTGCACTATGTTTTCCCTGCAAATCAATCCTAAACCTCTGTTTCTAGACATTTTTGTGTATATAGTACTGAAGACTGAACCAAGAACTCTATGCATGCTAGGAAGGTCCTTTACCACTGAGTCACTCTTGGCCCTATTTCTAGACTTCCTAACAGATTATGTATCCTGAGCACTGGCTGGAATTTCCACCCTCTCTATTTTCTTAAATATAATGTATGTAAAACTCAGCTAATTACTCATTTCTTCCAAATCCACTTCTTCCCTGATTCCATACTTAGATGGATCTTAGCACTACTCCTCTAAACTTTAAGGTAAAACTGACTTTTGTCTTTTCTATTCCTGGTTGCCACATGCAATATTACAAGTACCTTTCTTCCACTCCAGCAAAGCTCTCAAATCTGTGTGTCCTTTTATTTTCATTAATCCAGCTTAGGAACCCCTCTGATTTATTTCTCTGAATACTAGCCTAGTATCTCTGCTGACAGTTGTAGTCATTTCTACCGATGGTTAGTAAGCTGGCCTGCTAACAGAATACCTCTACCTCTCTCGCACGCCTTCAATCACTCCCTCAGAGTAGTGACAGTTATTAATACTTTACCAAACACACATCTATTTACTGTCCTGCTTAAAAAAACATCCTAGGTGACATCTGAGTTGAAAGTTGAAGTAAATGTCCAAAACTTGATACTGTGCTACAAGAGAGATTTCTAGTGAACCATGTGTTCCTGATAAATTTTGGTGTTACTAAATGTTCAGATATGTGAATTTATTGGTAGATTTTAAAAATATGAAACAACATATGGAGAAAGACTTACAACTGGATAATACATACAAAATATAAGTAGGAAATGACAGACTATATATTAGTTCATTATATCTAAGCATAAAATAAAGCTTCAAGTTAATATATATACAAAAATTTTTTAAAGTTTATATACTTTAACATATTTAAGTATATTCAAAAATTTAAAATACATGTATGTTTGTTTTCCTGAATTAAAACAAAACTTCTGTAGGATTTGTCCTTACTTTAATAACTCCTTGTTGTATGGCTGGTGATGGATGATTAACGAGGACTAAGAGTGTATCTGCTTGAATAAGTTTCTCCATTACATCTTCCAGCATAACATCAGGGAGGATGAGGAGAATACCACTTAAGAGTTCATATAATCCACAGCATATGGGTATCAAGCAGTCTTCAGTGACACTAAGACAGAGACCAAAAGAGTCTTACTAACTGTGCCAGCGAGAAAACTACATGATGATTACCTTAGGATCTATGATAAATGGTAATTTTATGTGAAACAAATGCTCATAATGTTTAAGAAATATTTCCTAAGTTAACCGTGATTAACAAAATTATCCTCACTTTTTATTACTGATATTTTTAGCCATTTAGTATACTAAACACTATTGTAGTCTGAATCTTTGATGTCTAATACAGTAGTCTTTGTCACTTATACTATTTCAACAATTTAAATTTAAATTTAAATCCCTCAGCTGTGCTGGTCACATTTCAAGTGCTCAGCAGGCACATGGCTGGTGTCCACTGTAGCAGACAGCACAGAGAAGACATTCCAATCACTACAGAAAGTTTAGCAGAATAGAGCCACCTGAGATGCCACTGGGAACAAGAATCAGCCTGATTATTTCCCCAAAATAAAGAATTTTTCTCTAATAGCTACAAGGAATTAAATAAGACACAAGAGAGTTTTTTGAGACATATTTAGCCTTTGGTTAGACATGAAATTAATACCATGTAACATTAAAATGAGGGGAAAAAAGCGTTTTTCTGTTTGATAGTAACACAATGCTGTATTTTAAGAAGTGGCATAATAAAGACATTTCTAGAAGTGGAGAGTCTTCAAAGAACATTTGAAAACAGAGAGGGTACACAAAATGCATGAGTACCTGTGTGCACCTGTAGCTCGGTTATAGTTGGGCTCGTAACCAAGAGAAAAGGCCAAGTTTTCCCAATCATCAGTGCTCCTATCAACAAGACTGGGCCAGCGGCCGACAGCTGCAGCTCCATTCTGTGAAGGGAAAGCTAGCCCCAGACTTGCAATCGTGCTGTGGCTTTGCTGGAACGAGGCCAATCCTTTTAGGTTATCAGGTCGGCGCAGGCAGGATTCATCCCCAGGACTGTCATCATCTGACCTGCGTTCCACTTCCAAGTCCTTATGATCTACTCTGCCCATGGGAAGTCCCAGTCCTTTTGGGACACCACTGGCAGAGGTTTGGGCTGCACAAACTGCATCTGCTTCACAAACAGCTTTGGCAGACTCACAGCTACTGATAAATGTATCTTCTCTGCTTGCTTGCAGTATGTCAGAACTCTCCAAAGGATTCTGTTTCTCTGCCTGAGTTGCAACATAAGTATCTACAATGTTATGTAACTTGTCAATACTACAGCCCAAACTTCCAGTCAGTTTTTGTGGCTGCGTTAGTGGTGAAGTAGGAAATGCCGGTAGGCTTCTAGAACGTAGCATGTGGGCAGCCATCCCTGGTGGAATAATATTGGAGAAACTGCTTCCTAGTAAAGAGTAGAGAAAAATATGCTACTTAAAAATCTTATGTTAAAAGGAACCATTTCTCTTCTGCACCATAAGTCACAACCATAGTAACAGTCAACCTATCTAGCACTGTTCAGGAATTCATCTAGGTTATTTTTCCTAGTAATTAACACTTTGATTTCTTAAATGCCAATACTATTTTTTCTTCTAACAATTTTTATTAAAATATTCCAAAAATTTGTCCCTTTGTCTCCTCAGTAAATACAATAATGACACAGCATGATTACAAGGCATTAGGATTAATGGTTCTGCAACAGAAAAAATTAGTAAAATGGAGCTGAACTAACCAGGGCCAGTAGTCACCAGGATGCACAGTAATACAGCAGAAAAAGTCTAGCCTGTATACTTAGATGTGACTGGATTCAAATGACAGTGCTGCTAGTTCAGTGGTCATAGGTAAATTACTCAATTATATTACATGAATGTTAGTTTCTGCCAATGTAAAATGAGGGTTCAGAATATCTACTGTGCAGGGTTGCTTCAAGGATTAAGAGAGATTATATTTGTGATGCACCTATGATAGACTCTGCTATATAATAGGTGGTTGATACATGGTAGTACTTGTTATCGCTAGTAACAGCGGTACACTATTCCCTCTCCTCCATTTCTGTAGTCACTTCTTACTGTTCTAGGAGAGAAACAGTAGCCTTTTCTCTTCATGCTACAGATCTCTAACTTATTACTTCAATATTCTATGTAGGAGGAGACCATAAAAATCCCTCTTAGTGCAAGAGTGCAGGCTATAGATGCACAATATTTAAGGTGTGGTTTGTGGACCGGCAGCATGGGCACCAGCACCTACATGATTAGGACCTTACATTCTCAAACTCTACCTTACTTCCACTGAACCAGAATGTTAGCAGCGGCAGGAACCTCTGTTTTTAACAAGCTCTCCAGATGCTTTTAGTGTACACTGAATCTTGGGATGCACTGATGCAAAATAAATGTAAGTATATAGACTTTGAGGCAATAAAACAGCTCCATAGCTCAGATATTTTTTTCTAATTATTCTGGATTTTGGCTGGAGGGCTAAAGTTGCCAAAAGATTTCTGTTTTTAAAAAAACCTGGAAAAGATGGCAGTATGACTGTATTTGAAAATGTTTCAGAGTAATGCATGTGATTTAAAAAAACACACATTTCCTATAAAATTCTAAATAAAATTAAAATATTGGGGCAGTTATTATAATAAAATATCATAAAATGTCATAAAATTAAAACTTTGGAAGGCAAACAAAACTGAAGATTAATTCCCAAGTATCTAGTCCTATCTTCCTATATCTGTATCTTGCCTACACTATGCATTAATTACACTAGATCTAGAGAAAAAGATTAAGTTGACTAACAATAAAAGCAATGTCCCAGCATGGAAGAGAACATACACACTAGGAAGCTTGCATTAATTTTCTTTTGCAGGAAAGCAGAGATATGGTAGTTTGTTAAGAGTACTTAGGGATACACCTTTGGTAGGCAAAGCAACCAGACCACTAAGACCCCAGGCCAGGTGGACCCCAGGTGCAGGCTGGGGTGGGGGGTGTACACATGCCTTTGGTGGGCAAAGTCATCAGCCAGACCAGCAACGTGGAAGTCTGAAGCAGCAGCAGGGTTCTGGAGAACTCCACCAACAGAAGACCAGTCCCAGCCCCCACATCCAGAGGCCAAGATCAGCTCCATACCCAGCACAATTCCCATGGCAAACACAGCTGGAGTACATAGCACATTTCTGGGATCAGATGTGGACACTATCACAGAACTGTAAACACCAGAGGTATTTTACTACTTTATTTTCCCTTGTTTGTCTGATTGGCTATCCTTTTCCTGGTTGGATTTCATCTTGTTTTGTTTTTTATTTTGAGATTATTTTTGTTTTGGGTTTTTTTTTTCTTCTTTTTCTCTTTTTCTGGTCTCCTTTTTTTCTTTTCTTTTTCTTTCTTGTCTTTGTTCTTTTTTTCACTGTGTAGATTTCTTACCTTTCTTTTTTGCTTTCCTCTACTGAATCTCTTTCGTCAATACCACTTGAATTTATATTTTCAAGTGAGTAAGCACTGTCTCTTCCCTTTCTGATTACTTCTTCGCATTCTCTTTCATTCTTACCCTCCTGCATCCTCCAGTTTCCCAAAACTCGGGTGGTCATCTTTTGATCCCTCCAGCCTTGATTCTACTATATCTGAACTCATACATCACTTTATCCTGTCCCCTACCCATCTTAAGCCCCCAACCCCCTTTCCTACTAAGGGGAAAACCATGGCATGCAAGTACAAGGTATATGTTTGATTTTATTGCATAACTTTAGTTTGCTCTTGTGGTTGCAAGTATCAGGTTGATGGTTACCATAGTTTGTCAGTATTTAAGCTGTACATGAAACTTTATTGCTAGCTATACTACTTTAGCCAGGATGTCATACATGTTATAATCAGTTTTTCACACTTGTATGATTACACTGTGATTATATGTGATCATAATCATCACCATGGTCCAGTACCAGAGGACTGGGTGCTGAACCAGATAGTAACTTTGCATCCTTTACAAAGTGGGAAGGTAGGTTCTTGGGATAGCTATAAAGAACCATCTATATCTAAAGGACATCCCTGAGGAACCGATATCTTCCAGGGAAGCCTCAATACTAGTGATAAAGCTATCTACCATAGGAAATTGGGAAGCATCAACATAGAAAACAAAATAAAATTTTAAAAAAAGTAGAAAATGACAAGACACAGAAGCAAAATGCAACTCCAGAACCCCAAGACAACCCACCCAAGACAAGCCTGGAGCACAGTGAGATACATGAAATTGGAAGTTGAACACTGAAACTTTCTGAAATTATAGCAACAGAAGTGAAAAAATGAGTGGAAAAGGCTACAGAGGAAATAATCTCTCAGTTACAAAAACAAATGATGCCTAAAATCAAAGATATTAGAGTAGACAAAGATAAAAGAATAAATGAGCTTAGGAAAATGATGGAAACCACAAATACGCAACATAGGAAATGGATTCCATGAAATGAATCCAAATAGAAATCCAAGCGATTAAAGCCTCCATTGAAAGTATACACAACAGATTGAATGAAGGAAAGGACAGAATATCAGATCTTGAAGACAGAATTGCAGCTAGTGATCATGAAAAGACAGATATCTTAAAAATAACAAGAGACCATGAAAAATCAATCCAACAGCTACAAGATGAAGCAAAGAAGAGTAATGTAAGACTGTTTGGGGTCAATGAGAAAGCTGGGGACAGTGCAAAAGCGATAAACTTCACAGAAATAATAGCAGAAAACTTCCCAAGCATGAATAAAGAATCTGACATACAAATAAATGAAGCATATAGAACTCTAAACATCCATGACCAAAATAAAACTACACCAAGACATAAAATAATCAAATTTCCAGAAATTAAACACAAGAATAAAATATTAAAAGTGGTTAGAGAAAAGAAATATATCACCTATATAG
The DNA here is from genome assembly GCA_004365215.1 of Cuniculus paca. NCBI lineage: Eukaryota > Metazoa > Chordata > Mammalia > Rodentia > Cuniculidae > Cuniculus > Cuniculus paca. The sequence goes on from RJWT010034870.1 coordinate 12,751, forward strand.
GAAAGTCCATCAAAATCACAGCAAACTTCTCAACACATACCCTCAAATCAAGGCAAGTGTGGAGTGAGGTATTTCAAGTCCTAAAAGAAAACAAACTCCAACCCTGAAAAAACTATCTTTCAAAATTGATAGAAAAATAAGATACTTCCATGAAAATAAGATACTTTTTACAAAAATAAGCCAATACATATCAGTTGAAACCATCAACATAAACAGACTCAACTCACCAAGCAAAAGAAACAGACTGGCAGAATGGATTAAGAAGCAAGATCCAACAATATGCTGCATTCAAGAAACACATTTAACTCAAAAAGAAGCTCACAGACTGAAAGTCAAAGAATGGAAAACAATATTCCATGTGACAGGATCCTGAAAAAGCAGGGGTGGCTATTCTATTCACTTACAACACGAATTTCAAACCAGGATTAATCAAAAGAGACAAAGAGGGCTACTACATATCTGTTAAGGGAAGACAACAACAAGAAGAAATAACAATCATAAATATATATGCACCAAACTCTGATGTACCCAACTACATAAAACAAATATTAATGGACATGAAAACTCAAATAAGCACTAACACAATCATAGAGGGGAACATTAATACCCAACTCACACAAGTAGATAGATCAACCAGACAAAAAATCAACAAAGAATTATCAGAATTAAAATTAACCTGTGAACAAATGGACTTAGTAGATGTCTACAGGGTGTTCCATCTCACAATATCAGAATATACATTCTTCTCAGCTGCACATAGGATATCCTCCAAAACAGATCACATAATAGCCCATGCTTAAATAAATGCAAAGGAATTGAAATTATCCCATGCAAATTATGTGACCACAGTGCAATGAAATTGAAAATCAATGGCAAAAGAAACCACAAAAACTACATAAACACATGGAAATTAAACAACATCCTCCTGAACAACCTATGGGTCACAGAGGAAATTAAATAAGAAATTAAACAGTATCTACAATTAAATGAAAATGCTATTACAACATACTTGAACTTATGGTATGCAATGAAAGCAGTCATAAAAAGAAAATTTATAGTGGTAAACTCTCACATCAGGAAAACAGAATGGGCTCAAATAAACAACTTAATGTTGAACCTCAAACTCCTAGAAAAGGCAGAACAAATCAAACCCCAAGGTTATGCAAGAGAGAAAATTATAAAGATCAGAGCAGAAATTAGTGCAATTGAGACTAAGAAAATAATACAAAAAATCAGTGAATCAAAGAGCTGGTT
>RJWT010034871.1:0-13612 GCA_004365215.1 Cuniculus paca
GAAGTGAAATCTAAACAAAGATAGGAAGCTGACAAAAAACTACTAGTGAAAAGAGCAAAAACAAACCAGGCGTGGTGGCTCACCCCTGTAATCCCAGCACTTGGGAGGCTGAGACAGGAGGATCGTTGTGAGTTTGAGACCAGCCTGGGCTACAAAGTGAGCTCAAGGCCAGCCTGAACAGCATAGTGAGACCCTGTCTCAAAAACACAAAAGTTGGGGATCTAGCTCAGTGGCCTAAGTGCCTGCCTGGCAAGCACAAGTTAGTGGGTTCAATCCCCAGTGCTGCAAGAAAGAAAAAAAAGAAAAGAAAAAGCAAAAACAAAGAATAGGAATGACATAGACATTGTTAATTGTTTTAGAATTTATTATTGCAGTAACAAAAAGGAAAGAAAAAAGCTTCCATTCTGAGAACATAATAGAACATATCCATTAAAACACCAAGTGAATGACAGACACAAAGTTTTCTCAGAAATTCAGTGGGACAACAAATTAACAAGATATTAGGAAGGAAAATATAGTAGGTATAATACTGAAGTTTTTTTTGCCAGGGCATTTTATGATTCTGTAAGATATTGGGAAGAAAAAGACAAATTAAAAGCTTTTACTTTATCTCCCTGGATGTGACACCTTTTTGTTTTGTTATGATTTCTAAATTCTATCATCATACTCACATAAAATCATTCTAGTGTCAAAATTTAATATAATAAAAACAACTACTTAACAATAAAAATGTTTCTCAATAATAAAATGAAATTGCAAAAAAATTTAGGTATACATTAAAATTAGTAGAATAAATGTTAACTAAATTAATGCATGTATTTTAATTAATTTGACTAACATAAAACCACTTCTTACAATAAAAGGGTCCATAAAAGAAATGTAAAGCATAGTTTCCTTTATATATTAATGGTCAATATCCTATGTAAAAATGGCCAGAAAAGAATATGCAGAATGACCCTCAATAATTGTCAAATATATGTTGAAAAACCTCAAGCTACTAAAAAAATCCAAATATTTTTAAAAATTATAATTTTAAAGACATCATACTGACAAAAATCTAAAGTTGTCATGTTTGAATTACTGCCAAGGCAATATTCATAATAATTAAAGCTATTTAATATAATTAAAATACTTAGAAAAAAGGGAAAATATTTAGTAAATATTATTACATGTCTCAGATTAGGTCATAAGTGTACAAAACTTGACCATATGCATTATAAAATATTCAGTAACTAAAGCAAAAACTTAATACTTATTAGTAAAGAAATAAATATAAAAATTTTGGATACTCTTTCATTATAATACTTGTATCCTACACTGAAATAAATACTCCTCATGTGTATATACAGTTTGTACATGTATATACATGTATTCTTTCATATATGTATGAAAGAATCTTTATAATATTAAATAAGTAATTTACTGAATGACACAGGAGATTTGCATTAATTTTAAAGCAAACATATAAAAGCTGGTTACAGATATGGAATTATAATACTTTAAAACCATTGAGAGCAGAAATCGTCTCTAACTCCTTTTTTGTTAGTTAGTTTGTTTATTTTGCTACTGGTGATTGAACTCACAACCTCACTCTTAGCAGGAAAGCACTTGAACCACTAGGCTAAAACCCTAATGAGAGAATTAGAACATTTCGATAATAGAGCCCAGTAGGGATACAATGAGGTCAAACCTTTATCTCCAATATTTCATTTATTTAAAAGGACCTTTAGAAGGAAGTATGGCAACATATTAATATTTCAATATCTACTTTTTGTGCACATGTGAGTTTCACATATTAGTTTACATCATTTAAAAAGTGTAAAGATTATTATCCACATTTCTTGAAAATAAATAGAATCTTAAGTGCTTTATAGAAATGTCTTTATAAAGTACCCATTAAATTTGGAGGGTGAATACACAATCAATTATTAAAAACAAAAAGAGCTGACAAATGAGATGAATTCTAAATACTTTATGGTATGAAGCAACTGTGTTACCTTGTGGTTTCATGCTCTTTGATGAGTTGCAAAAGCTGTTTATTGTACTAGAATCAAATATTTAGTTATCTTTAAATAATGATTTTTCAAGTCTGTAAAATTTTCTCATGTTCTTTTTTTTTGGTACCAGGGATCAAACTCACGACCTTGCACTTGCCAGGAAGGTGCTTACACCGCTGAGCTAAATCCCTAGCCCTCTCATCATCTTTAAATACTTAGGTTTAAAATGCTTTTTTGAAAAATTGTACAAACCTGAAACATAAAACTTTAGAAAGAATCACTTTATTTGCTTTTTGCTCGTTCTGTTTAGTATGTTTGCACTTCAGTAATCTATTTAGATTGTTTTATTAAAAAAGATTATTTATTTTCATGTAAATGTTTAAGATGTAAAAAATGGTGTTTTAATGTACATAGTTAAGTGGTTACTGCAGTCAAGCAAGTTGATTTATCACTCATCCGGTCTTTTTACCATTTTACGGACTGGTCTCGAACACAGAGTAATCCTCTCGCATCATCCTCCTGAGTGCTGGAATTACAGTGCTGAGCACTTTTAAATGTATCTTTTGGTCACATAATTGGACTACTTGTTGCTTGTTATTGAGTTGCATGAGATTCTTTCATATTTCAAATGCACTAAACTATCCTCTCATGTATGTGATTTGTAAATGTTTTCTCTCCTCATGTAGGTAGCCTTTTTATACATGTCTTTCTCTTGTTCTAAAGCTTTTCAGTGTGGTGTAATTCCATTTCTCTACTTTTGCTTTTGTTTTCTGAGTTTTTGATTTTACATACTAAAAATATCTTTAAGCCAATTACAAGAATCTTTTAGAAATATTAGAAACTGAATTTTTGTGTTTTCATATCTTATGCTTGGGTTTTCAAAACAGTTTGAATTGAATTTGGTTCATGCTGTAAATGTCCAATTTCATCTACTCATATAAGAAAAATGAGTTTTTGCCACCTAATGTTGGATGAATAATTTTTCCTTATTTTAACTTTTGTGATACATTACTACTCATATATGCTCAGGCTTACTTCTGGGCTTTTTATTCAGTTATCTTTGGTCTATGTTTCTGATTTCATGTCAGTACTATACTATTTTGATTAAAGCTTTGAAATATAATGTGAAATTAGGCAGTGTAATATATTAAATTTTGTCATCTCCGTGTTGTTTCAGTTATTTATGATCATTCTATTTTGGTGAATAGTATCATTAGAATTATGGTAGAAATTGCAATGAATCTGTTTGTTTCATTGTGTTTTATAGACATTTTAACATGAATTTTTCCAATTCATGACTATAAGCAATCTTCCCATTTATTTTTGTCACCTTGAGTTTCTTTATTAGTGTTCCACATTTTTAGTGTTAATCTTTACCCTCCGTGGTGAAGTGCATTTGTAAGTATTGTGTTCATTTGAAATCATTTCAATTGGCATTGTTTCCTTGATTTATTTTCAGAATATTATAATAACTATATTTTGGAGTTATTAGTACAAAGTATTTCAGCTGATTTTTCATCTTTTATATTTACTGGATTCATTTATTAATTCTAAAGCTTTGAGATTTTTAGATTGTTTCATGTTTTTCTACATAGAAGACCATGCTGTTTGAAAAGAGGAATGATTATATTTTTTCCTTTCTAATTTGAGTGTCTCTTTTATTTATTTGGATTGCTCTTGCTATTATGTCCAGTATTGTGTGTTAAACAGACACAGCACTAGTAGGGCTCCTTGCCTTCTACTACATGTTAGATATTTTGTTACTAAAACCAAGGTAACATAGATGTTGCTATTAATTGTGATACTAATTCCTGGATTGCCTAGGGGTTAACAGTAATGTGGCCCTTTGATGAAAAACTGGGTACTGGGCTAAATACACTGCAACCTTTCATTATAAGTTATTGGAGGTGATTGAATCTTCAGAAAGAGGGAAAGGCCAATAGTTATTCAAGGTTAGAGGACCCCACTGAAAAGTACACATTAGCTAAAGAGGTGAAAAGAAGAAAGACAACCTGTTTAATAAATGGTGCTGGTAAATCTGGCTTTCTACATGCCAAAAACTGAAACTGGATCAATGTCTATCACTATGCACTAAACTAAAATCAAAATGATAAATGTATAAATATTAAAGTAGAAACACTAAATAAGCTAGAAGAGAAAACAGGTAGAATACCTGAAGACATAGATGTAGGTAAAGATTTCAAGAACAAAATGTGGTTTCAATGGGAAATACTGCAAAGAATCAGTAACTGGTATCTCATCTTATTAAAATGTTTTTGCATAGCAAAGGAAATGACAGAGTGAAAAGACAACCCGCAGAGTAGGAAAGTTCTTAGCCAATTGCTCCTCAAAGAACTATTTAGAACAAATAAATAATTAAAAATATCAGAGCCCCAAATTTAAAGACCTAATCCAAAAATGGGCATGTAAAATGAACAAACACTTCTTAGATGGAGAATTAGAAAGAGCAAATAAATCTATGAAAAAATGTTCAACATTATTTTTCATTCAAGAGATTCAGATTAAAACAATGCTGAGATTCCATCACACTCCAGAAAGAATGACTATCTTCAACAAATAAAAAATGCTGGCAATGCTGCGGGGAGAATGGAACCCTTCTCCTCTCTTAGTGTAGATTGGTGCAACAACTGTGAAAATCAGTGTGGAGCTTCCTCAAAACCCAAGAACTAATGGTTCTATTTGACCCAGTTATTCCTCTTCTTGGTATCTTTCCAAAATAATTAAGAGTACCATACCTCAGTGATATATGCACACCCATGTTTATAGCAGCACAGTTTGTAATAGGTAAATTTTTAAAACACTCCAAGTACCCATAAACCAATGACTGGACAAAGAAAAACTCTCTCTCTCTCTCTATATATATATATAGAGAGAGAGAGATCTATATATATATATAGAGAGAGAGAGAGAGATATAGGGATATATATATATATCTATATATAGAGAGAGATATATATAGATATATATATATATATAGAGAGAGAGAGAGACTACATAGCCATAAAGAAGGACAAACTTGAAACATTTACAACTAAATAAATAGACTTTGAGACCATACTCTTAGGTGAAATAAATTGAATACATATAAGTAAATGTTGCATTTTCCCTCTGGTGTAAGAAAATGGAAATGTAAATAAGAACCAAACTGTGTAAGAAATATTGTGAAATAAGAAGAAGTTGTTCAAAAAGAAAGGGGAACCTCAGAGGAGGAAAGTAAGGAAAGGAAAAAGAAAGGTGAGAAAAGAAGGATAAAGTGGAAACAAAGCTTTTTAAGTAAGGAAGGGAAAGGAGTTTAAAAAGACAGGAGGGGATGGGGAAAAAGAGAAATAATGATATATCATGTACAGGTACAAATTTCCTATGACAAATGTGATCATTATGTATATCTAAATTGTATTTATAGACTTAACTTAAAAACCCCACATTTTTTGTGTTACCATAAAAGGAATAATAAATACAGCTGAGACAGAAAATAAAGAGATTTTCATACTAGAAAAATAGGTTTCCTCTAAAATCAATCCATTAGCCTCAAAACATATGCACAAAATAAAAATATGAGAACACAAGCCAAAAGATTGCCTCCAGAATTCACACAAAACTTATCCATGAGAATTGAAAGGGAACAAATCAAAAGCCACACACCTGGAATATTCACAAGGATATTAGAGATGATATAGCACTTAAATAAGAGAGATGGCAAGCTCAGGGACAATATAAGTAATGAGACATTGGTCCAAATAAAACAAATGATCAGTGAATCTTCAGTAGATACTAATGAAATGATGGAAAGCTAAACAAAATGATGCAAAACATGCATGACCAGCATTGACAAGAATTAGAGTCCATTTAAGGTCTCCAACTAGAAATTCATGAGTTTAAAGGTATATCAAAATATGAGCACTGAAAGTGACCAATGTGAGAACAAAGTATCAAAATCAGAAGACAAGGCAGTTATCAGTGAATAATTAATGAAACATCAAACAACAAGACAGCATGAAAAATGGCTCCAAAAGTCCTTAAATGATACAAGGAAAACTAATGTAAGATTAATTAGAATTAGTGAAAATCAAAGGAGAGCACAAATGACACAGAAAATCTGTTTACTAACATAGTAGTAGAAATCTTCATAAATATGGTAAAGAAATTTAACACATAGGCAAGTGAGGCATATAAAATACCAACTAGCCATGATCAGAAAAGAATATTCCCATAACACTTCTTTGTCAAAATCAGTCACCAGAGGGAACTGCAGTAACAAATCAGGTCTGTGACATGTCTGGCATTGAAAGCAGCAGATAACTGTGTTCCCAGAATAATATAGCACAGTGATGCTTCAAACCCTGGTAGATATGCACACCAGTTGTTGTGGTTTGTTTAAATGTCACTCCAATGTCTCATGCAGTCATGGAGGCTGCTGAATCTAGCATTTGTGATTGGTTCATTGTCTAGCACTGGGATTCGTTGTGTGAGTGCTGCACCTGCTCAGGGGCAGAGAGCAAACATACAACATAAGGGAGAGAAGGAGGTGGGCTTTCCCCATTTTTACACTTTTCACTCTTGTTCCTTGTAGCTGCCATGAACGGCTGCCTCTAAGCCACACCACCCTGCCTTGGAGCCTGCTAAGTATGAACTTAAACCTCCAAAAACTGTAAGTTAAATAAATCTTTCCTTCCTTCACATTAGGTGTTGAGTATTTTGTCCCAGAAATGAGAAAAAAGTAGCCAAGACAGAATTTGGTACCAGGAGAGTCGGGTTGTCGCCGTGACTCTACCTGATCATGTGGTTCAAGAGCCTTTGAGGATGACTTGTGAGTAAAGTTGGAAAGGTTCAGAGATGTTGCCTGAAAGCATAGAGCTGGAGTGCCTTAGACTGTTCTTTATGGGAGATTCTGGTCAGAGTTCAGGAGAGCAGAATGCTGATAGAAATTCTGCTGGTAAAGACTAGGCCTGGGAGGTTTCTGCTGGAAAGGACTATATTGGTTGTTGGACTCTAGATGATGTGTGTTATGGCTTTGCAGAAAGTTTATCTGCATTTTGCTTGTGTCTATAGACTTTGCCTGAGACTGAGATTAAGGACAGCAGACTAATTAATCTGGCAGAAGAAATCTCAAGGCAGTCAAATGTTGAGGTGATGGCATGGCTATCATTGGGGACTTTTAGCCAGATTTATGTTGTGAATCGAGAACAAAGAGCTCAGCAGGATGATTTAAAATGTTGTGAGTTTGTCCAGAAAGGAAGCTCCAGTAAAGTTGTGGACTCTAAAAATACAGCTGAGATTTTGATTGCTGAGAAGGAACAGAAAAATAAAAAAGATGTCCTGCAGGCATCACAGGAAAAGGCAGTGGGTCTATACCCTTTGAAGCCTCAAAACTGCAAAAGTGAAAGACTTTGCTTGGAGGAAAAAGCCACAGAGCACCATGTTGCAGAATGGCCATGGCAGCACCAGGTTCCAGATTGGCAGCAACATAGAGAATTTGTTCCTCACAATCCAATTCAGAGTGCTCAGCAATCCAGGCACTCAACCCCTATAGCCAAGAGAGAAGAAAGCCTGGTTACTGCTCCAGCTGGCAGCCGACTTCAGCATTATTCACGTGGCACTGGGTTTAGGCACATGTAGAATACATGAATTTTGATGTTAAGAAGGCTTCCACCCTGATTTCAGAAGGCCTGGGGGGCCAGGAAGTGTGCCCCTGAGAGGGCAGTGTGTGAAGCTGTGTGTGAAGCAAAAGGTGCAATGGAGAACCCAGAAGTTTGGAAAACCCAGGAGCACGGATCATCTAAAGAAAGCTGCAAGGAGATAGCAAAGCCAGCCAAAGAGAGAAACCATGGGAGGCACAACCACCAGAAGTGCTGTGGGGGTGGAGTCATTCAATTCCTTTGGAGTTCACAACCAGATTGCTTCAGATGCTGACCATCAAACTCCAGGATTCAATGTTTGCCTTGCTGGATTTTGGACTTGTTTTGGTTCCAGTCCTTTGTATCCCATTTGTACCTTTTTAAATAGTAATGTTTTCTTGTACCATTACATGTTGGAATTGTTTAACTTTGTTTTCATTTCTACGGGGGGTTACACCTAAGAGTTTGCCTTAGATCTCAGTGGAGACTTGGGACTCAGACTTTTCAACAATGCAGAAACTCTTAGGACTTTTGCATAAAGGATGTTCATGAGTCTTTGGGAGGCCAGGGATGGAATGTTTTGGTTTGTTTAAATGTCCTCCCATCAAAGTCTCATGTGCTTATTTGTGATTGGTCTGTTGTCTAGTGCTGGGATTGGTTGTGTGAGTGCTGCTCTGGCCCAGGGGTTGGGAGCTGGCATGCAATATAAGGGAGGACTGGAGACATGCTTTTCCCCTTTTTTGCTCTTTTCGCTCTTGTTGCTTGTGGCTGCCAGGTTGTCCCTTAGCCATGCCACCCTGCCTGAGTATGGACTGAAACCTCCAAAACCTGTGAGCTAACTAAACCTTTCCTTCCTTAATTTTGGGTGACTGGTATTTTGTCCTAGAAATGAGAGAAAATTAACAGAAACACCAGTAGATGGTCTCAGGGAAAGCAGGACACAGTAGCAACTCGGACGTAGGCATGCAGTAACTTCTCAGGACAGCATAGTAGTTCCAGTTTTCAAGGTACCACAGTATCATAGTGACAGGGACCATGGTTACAGGGACCGTGGTTAGCTATTAGCTGTTTCTGCAGGAGCAGCAATGGCATACACCCTGGATAACTTTCTCACTGAAGTTCAGCACTGGTGAGAGCTCCAGTTTTTCCCAGTTTGGCAGTCTTTAGTTACTCACATTGGTGATGAGAGCTGTTACTGTCTTTCTGCTTACTTTTTCTCCATAGGAGTAAGTCTCTTTTGAGTTCAAATTAATTCTGTCTGGGAAGTGGAATATCCTAAATAAGATATTTCTTATGATTTTCTGTGTATTCATCCCCAGTTTCTGTATTCCATGGCATGTACAAAACTGCTTTGGTGTAACTGAAGTGCTTCCTTAGTTGTTTTCACCAAAATGTGGTTATTTATTTTTGGTTTTTATTGTTTTTATAAAGGAGACAAATTTTAGGATCTCCTAGTTCACCCTCATGATAATGTAACTGGTTGTTTCTTAGTGGGAGATTCACAGGTCATTGTGAAGTGATGGAGTAAAATATTCCGAGTAACCCATGCAATATAATATAAACATACAAACAAAACTTTTGTTATTAAAATAATATTCTAAAGTGAAAGTTTAATATTCTAGCCTGCAATTATGACACCATTTTCACTTAGTTTGTGGAATTAAATATTTTTCTTATCTTAATTAATTGTACATGAAGGCTTACTTTTGTCATAAAGAGGCAAAAAGTCATTCAGTATGCAGAAAAAATAGTAAAATATTGTGTAGAAATTATTTCTAATTATCATTCAAATAAAAATTGTTCAAATAGCAAATTATTGGTAGATATTTGGAAAATATATTCATTTTCTAGGAATAAGGTATAACAATTTAGAGACTACATCTTAACATTATAATGTATCATTTATATAAATGATTTATTGTATTTCAGTCAAATTTTAGAAATTGGGCTAGGTCTGTAGATTGTCATGTGATACATCATTTTCTTCTTATTCAAGACAAAGAAAATTTGTCAATTATACTTTATGGAGAATATCTGATTTTCAAGATAAAATTTGAAAGCACTGGTTTACTTGTTTAGGGTCGTTTTTCAAAGTACTATGTCATGTTTGTTTCATCTTGATTCAATTTATGAGTTTGTGACTAATTTTGAAGGCAGGCTTTTAGCAGTAATTTATTTCAGAATGTTGGAAGGTACTACAATCTGCTGCTCCCTGAAGTCTACATTCTTCTCTTTATACAGCTAGATTTCATTTCTTCTCCTAGTTTGTTGTTTGTTGCTAAATTCTAAACAGTGGACTGTAGGTGGAAAATTGACATTGTTTTCATAAAAGTCTTTGTGGCCACTCCTTTATGTCTTTTTCTCTTATTTTTCATGGCAGAAATGAAAAACTGAGTTGCAAAGTAAAGCACAATGTAAGCATAAAAACTTTGTGTTGACAAAACCATGACTAATGTGTGTTTTGTCACTTAAGGTTGAAGGGTGTTGGTAAAGATTTTTCCTATCTCCCAAGAAAATGTTCACAAGTATCAGGACTACAGCCAAAACAATTATTAAGGTAATTGAAAGGCTACTGCAGAACATTTGTGAAGGACATGCTGATCTATTTAAACTATATTATTAGACCCAAGTATATATATTCATATATACAATATATATTATATACTACTCTGTGCATTTATATATATCATTAATGTGCATGTGTGTATGTTTAGCTGTTATTATATACATATTTAATCTTCTAGGTAGAGAATACATTTCCCTAAGATACTTTTTAGCAAGGAGGATTCAGATGTCATGGTTTAACTAATGTGAGAAGGATTCCATTCCATTAACCATTTAAAATGTATCGTTAGATCACATGTAATTTCACACAAGCTAAAATTTCCAGTATTGCTTAGGGTTAGAAATAATTTGTTAAACAAAATAATTTTGGACATGAGAATGTTTTAATATTTACTTTATCTAGCTCTGTCATCTATCATTGTCACGGTTTTGTCATGGGGGATTGAGGCTCACATGATGACATTTTACATTATCTGAATGTCATATATGACTTTTTTTTGTGGTATAGGAATTGAACTCAGGACATTGCAATTGCCAGGCAAGAGCTGCGCGGCTCAACCATATGCCTGGTCCCATGACCTTTATTCAGTATAATTAAGCATTTAAATTGCTTACCTTCTTTCAAAGTGCTAAAAACCATAATTAAGGCAGAGTAAAGCCCAACAGTTCTCCATAATAAATCCAAGCACTGTATTAAATTGAAATATATAAGGTATCTTTACAATTTCACTAATCAAATCAAATACAGTACAGTATACATTTTGTGTTACAAATACAATATTAGTTAGCAGATATAAAAGTCTTTGCTTTCAAGGTCCTTGAAAAGTACAATCAAATCTTGAGTGACTTAAGAATAACAGAGTTATTAACCATATCTTTGTGTATGTACTCCAGAGTCATCACAATAATAAATGCAAAATTTGGTATGCAGAATACAAATAGAAATGCATTGTATTTTAATAGCAATTTAATTTTATGATGTCTAATTAAATGTTTATGAAAATGTCTGTTACTGTGTTTATTGTTTTTACAGATATGTAATTTCTCTTCATTGTTACTCATTCCTCGGTGTGAAATTTAACATACTTAATAGTCTCTACTTAATTCCATAATATTGTATGGCTTGCATAGTATGTTTAAGGTACAAAGCAAAACAAAATGTTAGAACTTTCAAATAGTTATGTTTCTTCTCTCCAACGAATGTAGGATAATTACATTAAGAGTAAAGGAAAAATGTTGTGCTTTTATCAACAAAAAATGGTTATCATTGTCCAACAAAGAATAAAACATGTGCTTGCTTCCGCAGCACATACACTAAGAATAAAATGCACTAAGAAGATAAGACTCTGCTGTGATCTAATATAAATCATGAAGAACACATTTTTGCTAAATTTCTTTGAAAATGGATAATGTATTCTTTCAAAGAAGAGCTAGAAACAAGCTGTTTCTGTATTTCATAAGCTAAATTAAGAATCATTTGTCAAAAGCAAAAATTGCTCTTAACTTTTTTGGGATAAAAATGTAGTGTTAATATAATAAAACATGGATAAAATGCATGTAGGAATTAGTGACACACACATACATGCCTACTTGTACTTGTATGTGTAAATATAAAATTTTTTGAAGAAAAAGTTATTTTTCAAGCACCTATTTACCATATGTGTATTTTCCATAGCACTGAGATTATCTAGTTGCACATATTATTTTAGCAATACAGTACTTTTATGATCTCATCAATAAATACTTATTTTTAGACTTTTTATTTTTTATTGAATCCTTATAATATCCCATACTTTTACACATGTGGACTTCATGACTTAATTAAGTAACTTGCCCAATCAGACATCTACTACATAACAAAAATGAATCAACTCAAAGTTTCCTGACTAGTCATCCAATGCTTATGAAAAATTTTATGGAATTTTGAAGTCTGGATACTATTTGAGAACACAAAAAAGTCTTGCATAAGTGCTCACTATATATAGAAATTTCTGTCCTCTCAAAATTTGCTAAATTATATTACTACAAAATATCATGAAAGATTTTAATTTTGATTTAGTAATTATTAAAATATTAAAATACATTTAATTGGATTTAATCTTTAGTATCATATGTTTTCAATATTTCATTTAAAGTAAGGAATTAATTTAACTCCTTTTCTAGATTTACATTCACACATGTTTTTATGTATCAGTTTGGATATTTTAAAGCTTTTGTTTTATTTTTATTTCAACTGACTGTATTCGAATAGTTGTTTCTTTACTATGTTACTTCAGAAAAGATAATAACGCTGAAATTCCCTACAAAATACTATAGTTTTGTTCCTAACAACTGAGGCTCTGGTAAAAGTTACAGGCATAACAAGAGCATAGAAACCAATGACAATTTTATTGGAAGGACCAGAGCAGCGTGAAAACATCTTACAAGTGTTTTTCTCCTAGATAATAAAGATTTTTCCAAGATAGGAGAGAGGCAAAGAGTCTGTAAGAGCTTCAAATTGTTACTTTGGACTGTTTTAAGGATTCGGTAAAACCCTAGAGAGGAATAGCTGCATGATGTACCCAGACAAACAAGACCTCAAACTGTTATTTAAACCCTGGCACTAGAGCAGCAACAACCACTGTATATCTGCACATAGACTCTCCATCAAATTTCTGATAAGTTCTATAGAATGAGAAGTATAATGCAGAATCAGTTTTAATTTTAAAGGTGTATAATATTTCCTATACACTTAAGAATGAAGTCTGTGTTCATATCCTTATACTTTACATATATATGTATCAGTTGCTTTAAATGAATTTTCTAAGAACCTCTGAATGTTGAACATACATGTATTTTACACATACTGTAGAGGATCCTTCCCTGGAAATGTGTAGCCAGGCCCTTCTGAAGGAATGTGGTGGAATGGGGGCTCCTTGTCAAATTCAAGAAAGACAGCACAGCTCAGTTAGCTCCTAGATATCATATGAGTTCTAGCATTGTTTTGTAACACAGATTGTACCCAATCAGTGTGATAGTGTGTTACCATTTATGGCAGACAAAAACACAAGAGTCATATAAAAGGCAAAAATCTCACTATGTTTGTGGCTCAGCTATTTGGGTATTAATTCACTGATCCTTGTGTCAGCACAAATAAATGCTACTTCTTGGAAACAGCCTCGGTGTCCTCCCTCTCTCTGTGAGAACCCTGCTACAATATGATTTCCTGATGTTGGCAGGATGTAAATCTTATTATACATATATTGACACAGCATACACAGTGTTAGAAACAGTTTTGTACTTATGAAATAATTTTTCCTTATTGAAACTTTTCAAGTCCACATTTCATGCATGTGACCAAGTTAAAGATACATTGTCCCAGAATTTCATATATTCACTTCCATTCTAATGTTTATTTTAATTCTTCTTTTTGTG
>RJWT010034872.1:0-13591 GCA_004365215.1 Cuniculus paca
CAAAGAAAACAGTCCTACTCCAGGTTATTTTTAGAGTGACAAAATGCACTGCTGTGCTATAACAGGAAAATGAGGAGTGGAGAGGGGCGGATGCATATGGAGAAGACAAGGAGCATAAAAATGAATTGCAAGGAGCCAGATCAGCATCAAAATGCAGTAGAACAGCCCCACTAGAATCCTTCAATCTGATGGCTCCCAGGCACAGCCTGAAGCTCCAGAGCTCTGTGCGTCCTCCCTGTGCTCAGGGGACTGCAGTGAGCTCAACTCTGTTGTGTTGTGGTGGGGTTGAGGCTCCCTGCATTTTGGAACTCAAGGGAAGTCAGCGTGAGCTGGCAAAGCATTTTTTGGGAGTAAAACCAGCGCAATTGTACCCTGGCTCTGTCTCTTAGATGTATGATCTAGATGAGCTGCTTAACCCAGGAAAGCTTCAATTTCCTTGTCTGGGAAGTAGTGATAGCTCCTAAAAACAACTGCGAAGACTAAATAAAGTGGGTGCATTTGATGTGCTTCATTTTTTTGGTACCAAGAATCAAACTCAGTTGGTGTGCTTGATTTACAGAAAATACTCAGTATTAGTTCTCTTTTCCTGGGCCCATGTTGTAGGCCTTGCACCTGTAGCATTTGTGAGATTTTGTGATTAATGACTGTTCCACTTAACGTAGCACTAGCAACTTGCCTAAAAGCCTTTGCCAGGGGAATGTCACTATGACAGCTGAATAATGACGAGCTGGGGACACTTTGTAACTTTGGAGCAAGGACTCAATGCTATAGAAGGAAATCAGTGAGTGGCAGACCACAGCATCACCTAGTACAAGGACAGCATTAACAGATCTAAATTACAAAGCACCTCAGCCTGCTTGCTGATTTATGCTCCAATCAGGCAGCTTTGCCAGATAGAAAACAATGAGCAAACCAGCTTCCTTTGGTCACTCCTGGTCTCTTCCTTGTATCTGAGGGTACAGGCTGCTGGCAGGTGCTGCTGTCTCCTCTGCTGAGGTCCCCAGGCTGATGTGCTTTTTTCAGAGAAGGGCTGTTGCAACTGGACGAGACAGGCAGAGAACTGATGAGAACAGAATCTAGGCAGTATTTTAGGTCCTGGGTCCAAGTTTCAATTCTCCTCTGGATTGGCAAGTCACTGCTGCACACATGCTAGGTAATATCTGCACTGCTATGGGTGACATATAGATATTTATTTTTAAAAATTGTGTAGTTTTTAAATTTTCCATTGAAAATAGACCCAACAGTACATTGTTGGCAGATACACAGAGGCTGACTGTTGTCAACAGAAACCATAAATCTGTGCTCAGAGCACTGCTGACTGCAAAGAGAGCCCCCACATGGGAAGGATTGGCTGGGAGAATGGCCTCCTTGCCCATGGGGGTGGGAGAGAGGCCTGTGGCCATGCTCAGAGCAGCGTGGGTGGCACCTATCTGCTGTGTTGTAGTCATCATTCCCAGCATGGAACTGTGATGGCATCTCCGCACTTCACTTGGCTGGCATTCTCAGGGCTGCACAGAAGCCCAAAGGTTGAGACACATGGGGCAGCAAAGAAGCAGTAAGAAAAGAAAGAAAAGAGAAAAAACAAAACAGAACAAAACACCCAGCTAAAGGTCACCCCACCATAGAACAGCAAACTCTCCCTAAGCTTTTGTTTCTCTCTTCACCAATCTCAAGCAAAATAATGGATGATTCTGGTTGTGTATTTGGAACAGGCACATGATCTGTCAATTTAGAAATGGAGGCTGCTAAGGTAACCCATCCTGAGCAGGTGGAGAGTGAAGAGATGGGGACATGCCACTGGGCTGGTTATTCAGTTCAGGGTGGGGTGTTCATCTCCAAGCTGGGTTGGCCCTGCCCTGGGAGTCCTGGGGTTCCACAGTCTCAGTTATCTTCCTGAAGATGTCAGGGGCCTGTTTTGTAAAGATCTGATCCTCTTGCTGATCTAGGGAGGGCTGATTGTTGGCTCACAGATGAGAGGATACTTCTGCTTCAGGACTTGAAATCGTACTTGGTCAGAGGTGCTTCAGCAAATGCTGTGGAGATTTTCATTCCAGCCCTTGGGCAGGCTGAGGAAACTGCTTGAAGCCTGGCCCTCTCTGAGAAAGTCTGATTCCAGAGCATGGAGGGAAAATAATCAGGACTCATATCATGGCTCTCATTCATCAGACTATGGTAGTCATTGCAAGTCAGTGATGACATTTTCTGCAACTCAACCCACTCCCTTGACCTCAGAATTCTTTTCAGTGGGATTCCATGAAAGCACTGGCATCCATCAGGAGCTGTCAGTTGAAATTCACTTATGTATGCAATAAATATTTATCGAGTCTTTTATTCTATGGCAAGCACTGTAGTAGGCACTGAGATAAATGGTTGAGCAAAATTAGAAAAGGTTTCTGCTCTCCAGAGCTTAGTGTTTAATGGGAGAGCTAGAGATTACTCAAATAGTAATGCCAACAAATGTAAAAGTGCAGTGGTGACAAGGGCACATTAAGGGGAGAAGGGAAGAGTGCTCAAAGATTTCACCTGGTTGAAGAGACAGCTGGGATGAGATTTCAGAGATGAGTGGAAGTTAACCAGGCCATGGTAGGTGAAGCAGAAGGACCCTCTAGGCAGGGGCAGGACAGTACTGGAGGGGACCTGGTGGGCATGAGGGCCAGGGACAAGCCCAAGGCTAGTGGGGCACAAGAAGGCCAGGTCTTGTTTTGCTTTCTCAGTTTTACTAATGGGGTTGAGTTTTACTCCCAGAGCAATGGGTGGTCACCAAAGGAGTTTTAAACATGTGCGTTTTGGAGATATTACTACAGAGAGGGTGTGCATTGGAGGTACCCAACAGGAGCATGAGTAGAACAAGGTATTGGATCACCATGTTACTTGCATTTTGAATTGCTTCTAAGGAAGCAGGTTGTTCTGGGGTTCTAAGCCAATTGGAGAGAACTCAGGAGTGAATGGGGAGAGGCTGACTCCTGATTCCTGAATCATTCACTCCAGTCTGGGAGGTCTTGGCCAGCAATGGGGCAGGGTTTTCCAGGATGTTTCCACATCTCCAGACCCAGAGACAAAGAAGTGTCTCAGGTGCCTAATTCAGTGCTGAGACAGGATTTAAATACACCTCTCCCAAATCCCACACATGTACTTGGAAAAAAGAAGGGAACAAAAGTTGGCAAATTTGCTTTTGAGAACTTTTGACTGCCACTGGGCCCATCCCTGCAGAGGATACTTTCTTTCAAAGCCTTCAGAAGTTGGCAATGCCTACCTCACATCTTAGGTTTTCTTTTGCCTCTGTAAAGTCCTTCTCCTAAGTCTTTCCAAGCCAGTGAAGCTCTGTCTTATCTCTAAAGATTTCTATGAGTGAAGATCCCCTCATCCTGCCCATCCTGCCTTCTTTGAAACTGTGGATCAAGCTCAGAATCCAAATCCAGGGTTTCCAAGAACATCAGAGCTCAGGCACTGGGGATACTGAGTGCATGGCAGGCACCTTGCATTTAGAATTTCGACACGGAGTGATTATCTGAGCTGTAGAGAGCTGGCTCCTTTGGTTGCCACAGAAACCAAAATGAGCTGGATTTAGCATTAAATTACAGGGTACACAAAGAGATGGAGTTAAACGTTGGTCTACCACTGCTTTTCTTTCCCTTTTTTTTTCAAATTGAACCTTCCCAGTAAGTGGCAGTACCGCCTAAACAGGGGCAGCAGGACACACTGTGACAAAGGAGTAGGAGTTCTGGAGGCTTTGTAAATGGCACAGACTTAGATTCCCACCAGAAGCAGCGTTATTGCCCAAGCAATTCCTTCCCAAGTTCTTGGTCTTGTCAATTAAGGATCATCTCAGGGAGAAGAGCAGGGAGAATGGAATAGAATCACAGCTGTGGCTTCCAAGACAGTTGCCACATGTGGCTACCAAACAATTTGCGAAGTGGCTTGCTCAAATTGAGATGTGCTATAAATAGGACACAGAGACCATATTTCCAAGATGATAAAGGCAGTGTAAAATAGGTAGTTTCTTTGAAAATATTGAATTGATAATATTTTGGATATATTTAGCTAAAGAAGATAGAGGAATAAAAGGAATACCTATTTGTACTCTTCATAATATTGTGACTAGAAAATTTAAAAATTACATATGTGGCTCACATATTTCTGTTGGGCAGGGCTGGATCAGAGTCTTGTTCTAAAACTGGCTTGATTTTTTCCATTAGCTGGGGAGACTGTTTAACCTTGAGGTCGTTAAGATTCTTTATCTGCAAGATGCAGGTATTAATGCTTTCTCTAACATCCTCATAGGTTCATTATGAGGATTCAGTGCTGCAGGATTGGATTCCGGAGGGCACAGTCCAGGTTTTTCTTTTAGGGTCAGAGTGTTGGCTGTTGATAATTTACTGCTGAGTCACCCTTCAGAAATTGCTGATAGCAGAAGGGAACTGCCCATCTTGAGCTGAACTCTTTCAGATGAATCTGTAAGATGCAAGTGGTTCATTCAGTACCAAACCAAGCAAGGATAGGGATCACAAGGGGGCTACATGACCAAGTGCCTCACACTCCAACATCACCACTCACGCTTCCTCGCCTTCAGCAGGCCCCTGTGCATATGACTGCAGTGAAGGCTGCCTCATGACCAGCTTATGGAGGAAAAGATGATCAAGTTTGAGGCACAGATGGGTGAGGTATCAGTCTGTTTTCCACTGCAATAACAAAATACCTTAGGCTGAATACTTTATAAAGAGAGCAATTTTGTTTAGCTCACAATTTGCTGGTTCTTCTAAGGGTTCTCTGGTTCTATCACACTGTGGCAGGAGAATGCTTAAGAGGAAGAGAGCATACGTACAATAGGAAAAGCTAGAGAACAGGGAGTGGATAGGCTTGTTTTTTCATAGTAACCTTTCTAATGGGAACTACCTGGGTTCTTATGAGAACTACATTAATTTCTTCTAAGGGCAGTGCCCCCAATAACCTAGAGATTCTACTACCTCCCAACATCACCATGATGGGAGCCCAATTTTCAACACATGAACTTTTAGAAGACATCCTCAAACCATTTCCAAATTATAGAAGTTGGCATTGTATGTAGGTGCAAGGTTGAAAATGAACTGCTGTGAAGTGAATCTCTGCATAGAGGTGGCCCTTAAAAGAGACGAGAGAAAAATTTCTTAATAGGTAGAACTTTGGGCAGTAAACTTAGTGGTTCTTTCCATGGAGAAAGATAAGTGGATCAAAGTAGAAAAATATATGGGCTCCTGGGAAGGAGGCAAGCTAGTTTGGGCATTGGTCAGGGGCCCAGAAAGAAAAGGACATAAAGACTGGGAGAAAGGTACAAAGGAAGAGACATGCAGATGGACCTAAGGAGTAAGTGTTAAGGGTTAGAATCTTTGTCTGTTATACTGATGCCACCCAAGAGCAGTGCCCTTGGAAGAGGTACTAGACTACCAAGCAGAAGAACTCAGCTAGGTGACTTCAGGAGACTCTGTCGTGAACCATTCCAGTGGCTGAACAGTGGGCATGTGAGTTAGGGTAGCCTACGTCATGGTGGCAGAAATTGAGGCGATCTATGAAGTATGCACCAAATAAACAACCAATGTAAATGGCTGTGGTGGATATGAATTATGGATCTAAGAACCCAAGGAAGAAAGTAGGACAGACCCTGCTTATCACCTTTCCCAGGGACTTAGCTGTGGGAACTTGTGACCTCCATTGGCACAGTGGTAGACACTGTGTGTCTAGTGGAATTGGTTTCTAGGGAGGGAATGCTTTCATCAGTGTCTGTGATAAGGGCCTCTTGTACTCTAAGCTGTCATTGCCATCTGTGTTTTTTCCAGCTTCTTGTACCAATCAACAGAAACAGAAAGGCGTCATCAGTCTGTTGAGAGTCATTAACTCTGATAATAGGTAGAGAAGTGCTGTTGTTATATAAAGTGGGCAGGAAGGAGTATAGTTGACATTCAAGAGCTACACTGAACATTTTTTGGTATTCTTCTGTCCAGTTTGGGTTAAGTGGACAAGTATAGCAGTCATGGCAAGAGAGGGTGTGATCAGGGGCTTTGTGTCTACAGGAATGAGGAACTAGGTCAACTCATCAGGTACCTTGGCCTGAAGAAGTGTTTGGCAAGGGCAAGAGGTATCTAGAATGGATAATGGAAGAAGAAGATAGAGTCGGCGATGCCTCAAGATGAGATGCATTATGGTGGTTTGTTCTGGTAATCTTCTGTGAGTTTCCCCAGCGGAAGAGAACAGTAGAGAAGTTGCTTCTAGAAGGGACAAACTTATGCTTTGAAGCAAGTGATGGGGGTGGTGCAAAAGGTGCTAATGGTACTGAACTGTATATGTGCTGTTCAAACCTCACACAGGACCCAGGCACTTCTCCTTTAACTGCCAGGAATATAGGCTGTTAACAATGTGCATCTGGGTCCTTAGCTAAGAATGACTGTCATCTGAAAGGAGGCAAAGACTACAGATCCTCCCCAAGGGAAGTCCACATCCATTGATTGGTTGGTGTGGGATGCGAAGGATCCTTTGTCAAGATTCAGGGAAACTTCACAGCATCCAAATTCCTGAGTTTTGAGTAAGATTTAGCTTCTCCCTTGGCCTCATCTTGCCCCTCTCACTTCTCCTAAAGGTGTTATTCCTAAGAGCTGTCCTGATCAGCCAACTGCTCCTGCCACATGACGCCGGGTTCTATCACTCAGCAGGCAAGGCAGTGAGTCACTACTCTGATTGGAGTCACTGACCCTGAGAAGCAGGAGCAAATTCTATTATTCACTTTGCTCAGATTTCCAGAAGGCTGAAGAGCTGTGTTTCTTAAACTTCAACAAAGATCTTCCTGAAATACATTTGGCAGGCGTGGGATGGAGCCAGAAATTTTGCGTTTCTAACATGTTTTTAGGGGGTACTGCTGCTGGTCCACTGACCACATTTTGAGTAGCAAAGGAGCAGACAGTAGATCTCAAACTCTGGGTTGGGTCATAAATAACTGGGAACTCAGTGATTATTCACCATTGTGGACTCAGATGTAGCAGTGCACACTGGGCATCTTTAACTTTTAATAAGCACTCTAAGTAACCGAGGTGGTCTCCAATGTTTGAGAACCATGGTTTCGAAGCAGTGACCTTCACAGCTACAGTGGTCTTGATTAAGCTGCGCAGGCAGCACAGGACTGCAGCATGAAGAGCCATAGCATGAGTATTCCTGAGGACTCTTCCAGAGAGTCACTGAAGGACCCAGGGGTGATGTGGATGGGGAAAATAGACCAATTTCGTAGCATCTCCAGATGGCTCATTTACTAGCGTGTGTCACAGAAAGACCCCTTCTCACCCTAGGCTCACTGCCAGCTGTCTGGCTAACTAATGTCCTCAGGGCCTGGCAGAGAAGTTTCACTGCCTCAGTACAGGGTGAGCTGGGCATGAGAGGGAGGAGTTGATGTCCTCAAGAAATCCACCCTCCCCACCAAATGTGCATGCCAACTCACACCTACGGAGAGTCTGCTTGCTCTGCATGTTCATCAGAAGAAAATAAGTTGAACTATGAAAGAAAGCAGGTTGAGGGACAGTCTCAAGGGCAAGTATGGTCTTGCCACAGGGCATCTCTCTGTCAAGGGCTCGGAGGGCAGTGCCACCTTCGACAACGACACAAGGCCTGCATAGAAAACCTCAGCCACTTGCTGGCTTGATGAGTGGGAATAGAGCGGGAGCCCAAGAGTCCTTTGACAAGAGGGGCCTTTAAGGGCAGCAGAGTGAGACGTGAGCCAGGAGCTGGGTCACAGACAGGATGGCAGTGCTGCCCCTTCTCTAGTGATGGAAGTCCCTGCTGGCCTGGAGATGAGGCTCATGGACGGGACCTGCAAGCCAAATTGTAGGCTGGGGTTTTGCCTGGTGACCACTGGCTTTTGAAATGAAACAGTGAGATTGCTGGACTTTCCCTCTCTCTCCTCCCAGTCCTTTCAAGGCATCTCTGCTCCCAGTACTCCCCAAATTATTACTCCTCGTACATTTGCCAGGCTCTCATCACCTTCCTTAAGGGTGTAGTCCTTTTACACTTCCTCCTCTTGCCAGTCACAGCTTGTTTTATGAAATCAATGATCTATTTAATCACATGTCCATTGACAGTGGACCTAGTATTTGCCGCATACAACACTGGGGACTAAGTGATGAGTAAGGCCATCCTGATGACCAGGTAGTGTGTGAGCTGAATGAATGTCAGATAACAGCTCACCTCCTTGGAGTGCTTACTGCATGTGATGTCCAAGCACCTTATTACCCCATTAGAACCTCAGTTAAATGAGAATTTTCCAAGCTGGGCATGGTGGCACCTGCCCATAGTCCCAGCACTCTGGGAGGCTAAGGCAGGAGAATGGCAAGTCCAAGCCTGACCTGTGCAACTTAGAGACTGAGTGAGGCCCTGTCTTAAAATAAAAAAGGACTGGAGATGTCGCTCAGTATGAAGACTGTGGGTTCAATCCTCAGTATTGAAAAAAAGGAGGGTTTTCCTATGAGCAAACACTTGGCATTATGCTCATTTTAGACGAGAAAAGAGTGGTGCAGTGATTATATGAGGCTCTGTGTGAAGACCTCTCTGGTGGAAACTGGTGTGCTAGGCTCTTCCTCCTGAGGCTGTGCACCTGCAGCCCTGCCCCTGGGGCCTTCCCTGGGGATGGGATGAGAGTGAAGCTAAGTAGAGTTCACAACTGGATCTTTTCCTTTTGTTTCAGGAAGTGACCACCTCCAAACAGTCATTGTGTTTGGTATATCATCTGTTTATTGGTAGTGATTAGAAATAAAACTTCCTACAATAACAGCTGGTGGGATTTTTTGGGGGGAGGGGAGTGAATAGGAAAAGAAGATACTAAGAGAGGAGTCAGGGTGACTGCCCTTTCTAGCTAGCCTCAGGGAAATAGTGCCCCCAGGGGACTAGTGAATAGTGACAGCTTCAAATAGGCCAGCAGCATGGATTTGATTTCTGAGGGCCTCGGAAAGAAAATGGGGCGTGGAGAGCTAAGTCCCAGATGCTAACTGACAGCAAGCCCTCTAAGAGTCTACAAAGATTAATCAGGGATTAGCCTCCCTTTGAAGGGCTTGGGCTCTGCAAGGGGTGGGAAGTTCAACAGACACAGTTGCATTATGCAGAAGAATGCAGAAGAGCAGGGACGGGGGCCAGCACCAGCCCTGACAACAGCAAAGCAGCAGGGAAGAAAACTACTGCAAGGTTTCTCTGCAGGCGAAGAGAAAAAACCCGAGATGCATGAATTCCTTTCAGGCTGATGCGGTGTGGGAGAAGTCTGTTTGGGGATAAGGTGGGACTTCTGTGTGACCTTAGGCACGTCTGTTTCCTGCCCTCAGATCCTCACTTGAACTGCAAGCCTCTCAAAGTCTTTCTTTTCTGAGAAATGCAACAGCGAGAAAGGAGAACATGTCTGGAGGGCGAGGCCAGGGTTCTTCCGCGAGAGTCACTGGTTCCGTCTGACAAGAGGCATCAGTATCAGTTCTATAGGTGGTACCCTGGAGCTCTGGCCCTTCAGGCCCTGAGCCCCTCAGAAATGACATCCGGGAGGTTTTCAGGAGTCCTGCCCGACAGAGGGCGTTTACAGGCAGCAGGTGGCGCTCTTTCTCCCGAAACAGATAGCCCTCTGCAGTTTGGCTTCCAGAAAGCACAGGGGACACGAGTAAAATTGATCTCTGCAGTCTGCAGGCGTCCAAGGAGACCAGGGCAAACAGAACCGGTCAGAGCCGCCTGGAGCTCTCGCGAGGCTGCGGCTGCACCCCTGATCGAGGTGAATAGGCACGGTCTCCCCGCACCACCTTAGTGTAAGTCGCTGCGTTGGCAAAGGAGAATCTTCACGGATACAGAAATGGACTCGACCTGTTTGGGCTCTAGATCAGGACAGAGAAGGGTCGCACTGCTTCTGTATGTGACAAGCATACTCATCCCTTATCTCAGGGTCCACAGTGCCGCCGGGTCAGGCGGGATGATGTCCCAGGGCCACGTCAGGAAGACCGGGGTTCTGGGAGAACCTCTTCCCTGGGGGAGCTGGGCTTGGCCTAGGGGGTGCTGCAGCTTCTCAGACAGGAAACACCTCACCTGGGGTCTGCTTTCAAGACATGAAAGAGAAACAGCCCTCCAACAAAACCAAAACCAAACAGTTTCGTAACGAAATGAAAAGACCCCTGAAATGAAATTCATGAATGTGATAAGATCGCCAACTAGCCTTGTGACTTTAGGGGGTCGCTTATCTCAGTGTCGCTTTTATTAGCAGCAGTAATTAATCAGTGACATCTCTGCAGCACCACAGCATAGCATGAGTACCTCTGTTTCTCCTTGTCTCTTTGAGCCAAAATCTTAAAGGCAGGGGAGAGAGAGAGAGAGAGAGAGAGAGAGAGAGAGAGAGAGAGAGAGAGAGAGAGGTTATGAAAATACAGTAAATTTCGAGGGGGGATTTATATAAGGCAGGCTAGAAACAAGCATGAGGAAACCCTTCCCATTGATTTCCACTCCCATCAGTGGAGCTCACAGTGATCATGCCCCCTGAGGAACTCAAGCCACCTTTATCTTGGTGGGAACCAGGACATTTCCTTCAGATCATCACAACCAAATTATGGGTCTCTGATTTCCACTTAGCTGGTACAACAGCTGTGTTCCTCCCACCATAGACCGTATTTTTCTGGCTGTGGGGGAAACTTGGAGAAACCAAGTTCCCATGGACATTGGATGAGTTAGTCGAGGTGAGGGGAGTGGAGGGTGGTGGTGGACAGAAACAGTGGTGGAAAGTGCAGTGTCACACCCCTGCCTGAAGGGTTTGGCCATTCATTAACCTGGCCGGTGGTAATCAGCTCTCAACCCCTGCTTGAGCACCTGCCCCATGTAGGCCAGGCACCAGGAATGCTGCCGGAGCTCCACCCAGGGTTTGCTCTTAAGTTCACTGTCTACTAAAAGAAAACAGAGTCCATGTCTCCCTTCGGCTCAAACAGACAAATATAGGCCCCAAGGGGCTCACAGAGGTGCCCTGCTCAAAGACCTCCCTCTCCACTTGTCCTGGACACAGGCAGTCATGGAAAGGGTGTTTGGCAGATGGAGGGACTCATTCGCATTTGCTTTGCCCAAGCATCCAGATGGTAGCCAGGCTGCCCAGTTGAGGATTCTGTTTGGCACAAACATACTCTGATTCCTTAACTGCAGGCTTTGGGGACCAGATCTGGCCAAAAGCTTACCAGCAGCTGCAGTAAAGCAGCTCTCAGCACACTCATCACCATCAGCCTGCTCATGCTCCAAACCACTGTGAGGCCTGTACCCAGGATAGCTGAGGGCCTCTTGTTGTTGCTGCCAAGAGTCCCTGGGCACAGTCAAGGCTGCTGCAAGTTCAGAGACAGCTCTTCACCAAGTGCCTTTCTGTAGTTCAAGAAACAACTGCAAGTGGCGCAATCTAGTCACTTTACCAACAATGGGACAAATTACCAGACATCTGTGACTTAAAAGAAGAGAGGTTTATTTTGGCTTGTGGTTTCAGAAGATTTAGACCATGACCACTGGCTCCAAGGCAGGAACATGGTGGTGGAAAAGCAGGGTAGAGGAAAGTTGCTCACTGTATGGTAACCAGGAAGCAGAGCAAAAAAAGAAGCTAGGGACAAGAATATACCCTTCCAGGATAGGGTTCTAGTGGTCCATTCCTTCTAACCAGGCACTTCTGAATGTGAGTAATCTAGGGGACATTTTAGATCTAAACCATAACGGGTACCCATGACATCTGAAGAAGAATGCAGGGTGATGGCAGTTACAGCCTAAATCATGCTTCTAATGTAAGCACTTATGAAGCATCTAGAATAAATCCCCATCCATTCACAGGCTCTGGTCGCTGGATATGGGTAGGTATGCTTATGTCTGGGCAAATGCTGGGTCTGCTAAGGGACTGTTGAGAAGGCAGGGATCAAGTTCAGTAACCTGAGGGTGGGTGAGTGGAACTGTAGGTAATGAGGGCACTGGCTCAGGTGACCTGTGTGTCTCAGGCCATCTCATGCCAAGAATGACTCTGGCTCCTGGCAAAAAGACCAAAAGTAAAGCATATGTTTACCCTTTGGAAATTTAATCTGGTTGTACTGATGATTAATCAACTGAAGAGTTATTAAAAAAAGAGTAAGGAAGAGGGCCATCCCGTTCATTCCCTAGTGGGTTAATATATGAATTAGCAAGGAGTCCAGGGGCCTTTTTGCTGGATTTTATTTGACAAGGGCAGTTGACCATGTTGCACAGCTCTAAAAGAAACTTCTCCCATAAAACTATGAAATGCCTTTGCCTCTTGGCTGATAGATCTGATGCTTCCAAAGATATCAATGTGCTAGTTCTCTGACTCACTCCACAATGTTATACATCCTTTTCAGGCACTCATTTTGACCCATGGATTTAGTTTATATGGTATCTCCTTTGTTGCTCTTCTCTAGTATGCACTGATGTAGAAACTGATGCTCTCTATCTGTTTCTACTTCTGTTTTGCCCATATTACTAACTTTTGTGGAGTCGGATCAAGGACCTTGTATGCTGTACTCAGCTGGCAGGGGGTTGGGGTTAGAAGTTTAAAATCATGGGAAGGACACTCTGTGGACACATCAGGTGGATTCCTTCTTGGACAAAATCCCTTTGGCAAAATACCAGGAAAGTAATAGATTGAGTACAGGGAGACTTTGGGGGCAGACTCTGAGACAGGCCAAATCTGGGTTCTGTTAACCATGGAGAAGGCAGTCTTAACTACAGCCAAGTAGAAAGAAACATATTACTCCAAACCTGAAAGAAATAGCTCTGGGAAGAGCACAATTAAAGGGGTAGGATGGGATGGTTAAGGGTTAAGAACCTTGAGTCAAGCCAAACATTGAGTCGAGGCAGGGATAACCAGAGATAATGGGTAACTATGTTAATGGATACCAAGCTAAAAGGAATGCTAAAGGCTTCATTAAAATTGTCAAGTGATATTTCTTACAGTCAAAGTTCTCTGCTTGGAAAAAGAAAGGTTAATTTTGAGTTCTAGGTAACTTGCTAATCCTGTTCTGCACTAAAGGACCTTGCAAGGCAGATTGCTGCAGAATACAGAGGGGAAGCTGGGGCCTGCTGCTGCAAAGAGAAACCCCTTCTCTCATGCGGGCGATGT
The DNA here is from genome assembly GCA_004365215.1 of Cuniculus paca. NCBI lineage: Eukaryota > Metazoa > Chordata > Mammalia > Rodentia > Cuniculidae > Cuniculus > Cuniculus paca. The sequence goes on from RJWT010034872.1 coordinate 13,115, forward strand.
AGAATTCTCTCCATGTGGTTAGGTTTGCTGAGAAGTCTTCTCTTTGTGGCACTTCTGGGCTTAGTTCTTGGTAAAACCGGCGGCATAGATCCATAATCTCTGATTGCTAAGAACTGGCCCTGGGAGTAGCTAGACATGGAAATACATACAGAACTGTCGTTTCTCCAGAGCAGGTTGTGTTTCATTCCCCTCTTCATCCTGGACACCCGAAAGAATGCTCAGCTGTTCATGTCAAGTCAATAATGTGTGCTTATTAAGCCATTTAAACAATATGTGCTTTGGGAGTAGGTATGTGGAAGACGCAAGGTCTAAGAAAATGATGTCCTATCTCTGTTGTCTCTGAAGTAGTCTTCAGACTGTAACATGTTGGCAGATTCCTGATAATTTTCAAGGAACATAGGCTGAAAAATATGGAGGATGACAAGTTATGACAGAAATAGAAGAAAAGGAAGTTCCTTCAAGAGAACTTACTAAACC
>RJWT010034873.1:0-13599 GCA_004365215.1 Cuniculus paca
CCTTGACTTTTGTGTTATATACATGCTTCTCTGTCATGCATTCTTCACTAAAGTTCGATCAGTTTTGTGTACTTATTTTCCCAGTACTGTAATAGTCATAATGAACAGTCAATGTTATGAAAAGTTGTATAATTAGAAATCCTACTTTCATTAATTTTCTTTTTTTTCAGTCTTAGGATTTAGTTTTGTTCACAGTGGGTGTTTTAGAAACTATTTCAGAAATTTGCACAGCCTTGTGAAAAAACACAGCATTTATTCAACTCTAACTTACTCTTCTCCATGAGTGTGGTGTTTTTTGGCTTATCAATATTCAATGAACTACATAGATTAGCCTGATGGTATGCTCAGTGAAGTTCACACTAAGTTGATAGATCCACGTATCGCATCTACAGTGTCAGTGATTGGCTTCTATATCAGAAGTGTTCTGTATCAGTGCAGTCAATTTAACCTCACTCTCCTATCTCCTGAGCCCTTCCCCTTAGGTGCTGAGTGTTTCATAAGATTCCCCCTAGCTGAAGCAGATCTTTTTAAAAAATGAAATTGACATGAGACATCAGCCCTTAGGTATAAATAATTGACAGATTTCAACCCTTCTAAAACTGAAAGAATTTGCAGTTACAATGCTTGAAGGTTTCTACTGTATTACGCATACAATTCAAGTTTCCTATAAGTTGACCCATAAAGAGAGAAAAAGTTACCTACATGACCTCCTAGGTCTTTCCTTGCCTAACAATCATGGAATCTTTACAAATCTCCCAAGGAATGTAGCTCATTTATTATTAACTCTATTTTAGAGCTAAGGAAGCAGAGGCTCAGAAAGGTCGAGCAGCAAAGCAAAGTTCAGTTCTTCAACTTGTGGCTTTATTCGCATTTTGTATCCAAAAACCTCCCAGTCATTCTTCCCTGTGGTGAGGTTTACAACAGATTGTTCATTAGCTTCTCAAACCAAACCATGTTGATGAATCTTGCTCCTGCCTCTGAGCTGTCTGGGAAATCACCTATTTTCTTGTGATGAATCAGTTTTGCTTTCCTTCATCCCTTTCTTGAGCAATCCATATAGGGATTAGACAGAGCTCTGTAAGCCAGTCTTGAAGACTAAGCCAAGTGACTCATGTCCTTAATTGTAACCTTGGCACATGAAAAGCAACTTCCATTCCATTTTACCAACGTTTCGGTCAAAGATCAATTGCTATTGTAATTATGTCATATATCACAGGACGGGGAATCAGTGAGAGGGCAGGCCCTCTAAACTAATACATATCATTAGCATTTAAAGAACACGAAAAACAAATTGAACATTAGTCTTCATGTAACTCTTTTTTGAACAAATAATTTTCCAAATTAAAATGAATAAATTAATGAAATTGCCACACGTCTCAGAATAAAGCAAGTAGGTAATGTCTTCAAGCCCTTAGCAAAGTTTAGCTCATTGTACCTCTCTGTCTCATCATTAAAACATCTAATCAAAGAGAGCTTAAATACTTCAGTGAGCTCTCAAAATAAATTTGATCCAAGCAGCTCAGGTCTCATGGATTCCTAGGGTTACTGACTAGGTGAAACATGTTTTTGTTTTAATCCTTGTCTCTGCTCAAAGAGGATTAATACCCATAATTCTCCTATCTCCCATTTAATTGAGAAATGAAGTTTGAAGAGGCACCTCCTGGAACACTCCTCTTTGAAGTATGACCTAGCCACTGCCTACACAATAAATCTTCTACTCACTTGTACACATCCTTCCTATTCCAGTGAAGGAAAAATCAGTATTGTGTGTGTTCATCTGTATTCCAAAACACACTATTGTTTTCTTTATTTCATCTTATAATTATCCCAAGGAAGTCATTCTTCAGAAGCTCAAACTCCATCTTATGAGCAGAATATATTTATTGAAAGAAGGTTTCTGTCTGAGAGAGAGACAGAAGGGGTCCTGAGTGGGTTGCTAAAGACTCTGACTTTTCTAGGGACTTTTATAGAGTAACACCGCAAGGTGAGACGGGTCCAAGATGGGGAAAACCTGAGAACTCGCAAGGCAGATGGCAGAACTATGGTCAACCAATGAGATTAATTGTTCAGGTAAAATTGACCAAATCAAGGACAAATGGGGAAGCGAGTCACTTGGCAAGTGGGCATTCTTTGACTCTTCCTGTAGGGGGCTGGGATGGTGGCTTCTGGCTTCCTCAAGGTGATCCATACCTATTTAGAATATCAATCCCTGACATCTATACTTAGGGTGTAGTTGCATTTGTTTGCCTTTTGTCTTGAGATCTGGCCCACACTGGAAGGTTTCTGTCTTCTCCAAGGTCACAAGACATCTGATCGTCTGTGTCTGTGTCGGCTTCCTCCAGGGCCTGGCCCTGTCTGACTGCCTATAATAGCAAACTCCATTTTAAACCTTTCTCCTTCATTCCAACATCCCCATTCATATAAGTACCCCTTTGGTTAAAAGCAATACTACTCTTGTTTACCTGTTATATGATATGTAATGTTTTTTCTTTTTGCATTTTACATAACAGTAAAGGAGAAAATGTTCAAAGGAAATAAAGAGGTCATATTCTATTCCCAAGTCTTAATTTCTCAGCAGCTGGATATACATAAGCAGAAAAGGGTCAAAATTCTGAATTGAAGCCATCCTTGTGACTTCAAACAGATCTAATGCTACACCTAATAAAGGGCACTGAGAAGCACAGGGAGACTTAAATATCAGTCTTGTTCTTCTTTTGCAAGTTGATGTGAGGTTTGAATAAGGTAATACCCATAAAGTGCTTACACGTGGCCACTCAAGTGAGCTCCCACTAGTGCTATTACCATTTTTACGAAGAACTTTCATGTTATTCCCATGCAATGTGTCTTCAAAAGGATCATACTGAACATGCTAAGACTTAAGGTCTTCTCTTACCCCATCTGAGATGTAACATACCATTGTTTCAAACTTGATGTATGAGTCACACAGACCAGTCCTAAACGAAAGTGAGATGACACTACCTGTGGCTGTGAATACCAGCAGGTAGGGATCATGGAGGGCCTTCATGGAATGCATATCATTGTTGCTTAATGACTACTGGAACATTTACCCAAATACTATGTTTAACATTTTATTCTTTAAGGGTCCAGAATGGGTAATTGTTGTGGGTGAGGTCTAAGTGAATTACTCCAAAATAAATATTCATTTAAAATTCCATATATCTGTTATGATTTGGAAATACTTTTATGTGATACTGCACTTGAGTTTCAAAATTACCTTTGTAGATAGAAAACAGAAAAAAAAAAACTTCAGTGAGTTCATAGACAAGGAGAGGGAAGATCAGAAAAATTTAATGAAAAACCCAAATTTTGATTAGCTATCCCCTTAGAATTCTTGCGGCATTTCTTCTGATCAACATTGTATGCTTACTAAATGCTTTCCTGCTCATGTGATAGCCAGTGTGTTAGCATTGAATTAAAAGTGTGTAATTTTTGTCTTATAAGCATTTTCTATAGTACTTTCATTAGAATTTAGATATACGTGCACTATTTTTCTTGCATGACTTGCCACACACACATATGTTTAGAGTTATGCTAAATATGAATAAAGAATACTCTTACACACACATCTCTTTTATCAATAACAAACTAAATCTCTTTCAGAAAATATCAATAGTCATTGTGTTGCCAAGAAATCTCTCTTCTATGAAAAAATTTATATACATATGTATTTATTATTTATATATATCGAGAGAACACATTTTTGTAGTTTTCCTACCTTTATTCCAGAATAAATGATAAAAGCTTGTATGTTCATCTCACAGCAAATTTATCCTATTTGGGGAAGACTTTTTCAAGTATTTATTTCTGAATTGGTAGTCATTTCTATAAGGAGAAAATAAATTGTATTGGAAAAACCCAGAGTAGATTTGGAAAATCATTATAGTGGTTCTGCCCTAGGTTTGGTCTTTTACAAAACACTCCATGAAGGAAAAGCAACTATTTCTCTTCTTCATTTCTTTCTCTAAGTAAGACTGGGTTGAATAACCAGACCATATAAAGGATTCAGAGCAATTACTTTACTAAGAAATATGAGCCCATATTCTAATCAGTGGGATGGAAACTGGCCTCCTCAGTGTCAAACTGGATGTCTTCTATTGGTAGATTTGTAATGGAGTGGTTAAGAGATCAGATGGATATTTCGAATGACAGGAACTTTAATAGATCGCATTCTGCCCACATCTTTCACCTAAGCCTCTGTTAGGATGCCTCTCCTAAGTTCTGCAGACACTGATGGCTAGTGCTGAAGGATTGCTAAGGTACTTCCACAGCTTAATACTGGCCTGTTTTCTGTTGTGGTTTGTATCTAGATGCCCCCCTCCAAAACTTCATGAGAACATAGGTGGGGCTTTGAGGAGGAGACTGGATCCTGGGGAGGGGTGATTAGACCACTGATGAGTTTATAGCTAAATGTGATGTTCGGATGTGAAGCCTCATTAGAAAAGATGGGTCACTGGGGCATAACCTGGAAGGGTGTATCTTCCTACTTCTTCCCTTGATCTCTCTCGGCTTGTCCCTTATGCCATAAGCATCCCTCTTCTGCCATTCTTCTTTGCTATGCCACCCTACCTTGGAGCCAGCCAACTGTGAACTAAAACCTCTACATTCCATGAGCTAAAAAAAACCTTACTTCTATTAATTTGTGAGTGTCAGGTATTGTCTCAGTGACAAGAAAAGTAACATTTCTTTGTAAAACTTCTTCATCCATTTCCATACATTTTGTTATGTATTATATTGCTTTCATCAATAAATAAAAGGAAATTTGGAATTGCTTGACTAAAAATATAGTAACAGAACTAAAAAGAAGTGATACTGGCATTGCTTCCTTCTTCAGTAAAACCTCTTTCTTCATCTGCATGTACAGCCTGCAGGAGATTTTCCTATTCTTCATGCTTAGAACTCTTGAGTGTCTCCTATTTAATGAATATAACATTTGAAGAATAAATGCCTAGTTGCTTCTTGTGCACATATAGTTCACTGATGATCTAAAAAGATATTGACCTACCACATTTTACATGCAGTTTCCTTTCCTTATATTGACTGAAAGGTTGTGCAGTGGACTTAGTGGAAACAGCATTGGGAATAAGGTGAAAGAACATGTTAGATATTGTATGCATTCTTTTCTTGTGCTCTTAGAAATCAGTGAAGTGGGTTACCTAGTAGATTGAGGAATAGAGTTATGTACTTCATCCATCATCCATCCATCCATCCATCCACTCATTCATTTGGTTAATGTAGTTTATATGCACTACATTATATTTTTGTTCTAGGAGTTGGAAACACACACTGAACATATTCTTATATATTTTGCTCATTATGCTCTATCTTGACTTTTAGGAACGTCAGACTGAGTAGAGGAATAATCAATGCTTTGAAATGGAATCAAACATATGCACTAGTCTGAATGAGGGAGAGTTGCATTTATTTATTTATACTGCATCAGAAGTAAGCCTTTACTGTCTCATGGAGTTGAGTATCATAGAAATCCCTCCTATAAAACATGTAGAAATTCAGAATTCAAATTTAATGATTAAATTCCAATTACCTTAAAGGGAGCATTATAGGCAAATTAAGATTTGCCTATACTGCTGAGGGATTATGAATGTCAGGCCTTTTTTTTTTTTCATGTTTTAGACTTTAGCTTAATGGGAAAGAAAATACAAGGTAATCAAAGATTTCTGGCAGTTGGGCTTAGATGAAAAAGAAAGAAAACCACGTATTCCACTTATTTGAATAGTTTCCTAGAAGATATAAAATAATTTTGAATAGCTTAGCTTTCTGACTCATTCCTCTGACAAATCCAAGAATCTAAATTTAGAAATATACAAGAAATATATCCTTATCACTTACACAACTTGATTTCTTCATAGCATATGGATAGTTTTTCCAGTATGTGAAAAGTCAGAAAACAACTCCTATGGATAAAATTCTGTGGGGAATGTAATGGTGAGTTTGCAACAGGAGAAGAAACATGGCAACAACAGAAATTACATCTAATTCAATAGAAGTAGTTCTCAAAGGAAGTAGTGTGAATAAGATAGGAAACTAGGGAAGAGGGGGCATTTTCCACCTGTTTGGAGCTTCATTTCAGAGGAGACCACACTTGCACTAAGCTCCAATGGGTGAATAGGGTTTTACACTACAGAAAGTAGGTAGATAGAAGGGCTAACAGAATAGCCAGACCAGGTAAGAACTCTTGCTATGTGTTCGAAATTATGCACTGTCTGGGGGAATAGTTACATTGATTCTCTGGGTCATTTGTTACTTACTTGTTTGGTTCTGAACACATTTTGCCATGCAAGAGACTTCTACCCAACTTTGATATCCATTAAGATAATACTATGTTTCATAAAGTTATAGTCTACCATCAATTACAGAGTTAAAACTGAGACCCATTTCTCTTATCACAATGTAATAGTATGTCACTTTATTGTCAAATTTTCATATTTCCTAAAAAGTCCTCCATCTTATGATGACGTTCAAAACAGCCTTCATAAAATTAGGATGAATCCAGAAAGCTTGAAAACAGAGAGTAGTTATTCCCATGATATATGATCTTCCCAGACCTCTGCCTCGTAAACTCCTAACTTCCTTTCAAATCATATAGAGAGGCCGATTTTTCCTTCTTTGTTTACAACGTTCATTTCTTTTTCACTCTCTGGGCTATTATTTATTATTTAACTTGGTTACTGTATTATTTAAAGAAAAGAGCAGTTTGCAATATTGCCTGTTTGGGAGATGCAATACTAGTAAAGCGATATTGATTGCATTGTAGCTATTAACTACGGTTGTGAAAACAAGGAAGGAGTGTGAGACAGAGAATCAGGGTAAGAATTACATTCAGCCTCCTACAAACTAGAGAGGAAATAATAATGTTAGCTAAACACATCTCAAATAATTCACAAACTTTAGAATTTCTTTTTCAAGATCCATAGAGACTGCTTGAAAAATGAACTCACAGGAATGAAAGTGGCCCTCAAGGAGCAAAGAATTTGCACGATACCTTTAGAGACTATAAAAAGAATGGCCAAGTCTTTATAATTTAACACTATTTCACATTTTCTAAAGTAACTACCAACTCCTTCACAAAAAAACACTGTCTAGTTAGACTACTTTTCCAAGAAATCCCTAGGAATCTTTTTTTGGCTCTTGTTGGTGACATGATCCTTGTTGAAGAGTGTAGATTTTAAGAAAGAATGAATTTACATATAATTCTGTCCTTTGATTTTTTTTTCCTTGTGACACATCTAGATCTCTCTGTTCTGGCTATAAATGTAGAGTTTGGTAGAATAATAGTACTAACATGAGCTCACCAAAAACATCCATAGATTGGGTCTCACAAAAAGCATTATATCTAAATAAAGCTGCCACAAGAACTGGACACATAAAGAACCCAATGGAGAAATTGCAGTTGATAAAGCAAGAAATGAAAGATTACTTTTTTTAAATGAAAGTGTGAGATAAAAGAAGCAGATGTCAAAATATTAGTATGAAACCAAGATACAGGGACAATGCAACCCAGAGCAAGGAACAGAGGTCAAAAGATTAAGTGGGAGGCTATTTCTGGAAAAAAAAAAGAAATTGAGAAGAGGTGTAATTTATCACTGACATTTAATTGGCCTGCATGGTGAGATGCATGGGAGAGCCACCAATATTTAAAAGGCTATAGACAAGGAAGACAGAATTAATCAATCAGATTTCCAGCTGAACTCATCCTTCTGTTAAGTGTTGTGGCAACAGAAAATATATGCTTTCTTAAAGGAAGTTAGAAGACCAATGTAGCACATAAATCAATTAGAAAATACTGTTTCACAGCACAGAATATTGGTTTCTATAGTTGCTCTAAAACACCTTGCTCATGATGATTGATCAGTAAATACTTGTTAAATGAATATCAGAGCTGCTTGTGCCTTCCAGATTCTACAGGATCTAAAAATGGAGAGGAGGAGAAATTTAATGAAGAATAAAAAGGAAGCTCTAAAAGGATTACACATTTGAGGGTTAAAAAAACAGGGTCAGTTAAAAAACACTGTTATACATAAGGTGAATAAGAAGGCATGTGTAAAATACTGTCTTTATTAACTACACTACTTCTCAGGTGCAGAACCAAAATCCTAGAGTCAAAAACCGAACTGTATAATCACATTCATTGTTATTTTATTAAAAAAAATTACATATCTCCTCTTTCTTCAAGTAATTCCCCATTGGCACACATCTCTAGTATTCATTAGTGAGTGCTGCATTAATGTGCTTTCCTACTTGCCCATGTACATATGGATAAGAACAAGTCTTACACCCTTGAAACCAGGCAAGTAAGAGCTAAAGGATGACCTGGAACAAGCTGTTTTTTGGACTTCTCTGTACATTATAAAAAGAAAGGATAAGAGTCCCTTATAGTCTAAATTTGAAGCAAAACTAACTCAGCCCCATAGTATTGTTATTACTTAAATGATATTTATCTGAAGACATACACATATTATGGTCAAAATAAACATCTAATTTCAGAAAAAATTAATTTTGTTTTTTTAATTTACTCGGATACAATTGAAATAATAAACTCAATGAGAACAACACTGTAGCTAATTAACATGATGATCATTTAATTTTACTTTTGATAGTGCATATGTTTTTATTTAGACTAATACAAAGTAAATTATAACCAACTGGTTTCAAATACCCTCTCATCTGAAGTGGCTGCTCAGTGAAGGAGAACCACAGAAATATGAACTCTTCCTGCTGCTGCCAGTTGCTGGAAGAGGCAGAAAATGAAGATGTTTCTCATCTGATCATTGTAAAGATAAAATTGCAAAACAATGAATGAGGGTTTTTGTTGTTGTTGTTGTTGTTGATACTTGCCTATAAAAACACTCAATAATAATATGTTCCATCTATTAGAGATCTTTAAAATCTACTAATGATGCTGCATTTTTCTTTCTTTTTTTAAAATTGATTTATGCATTCTTTGGCATGCCACATTCTTGTAGTAAGAGATTTTAAAAGTTTCATAGTTTTTGTTAGGGGTCTCATGTTTTAGGAGCAGAGGTACAGTGGGTACCTATATAAGAACCCAGGGGAATTAACTGTATTAAGTATGGAGAAACATACTCTAAGTATTTTCTACATAGCATTATATTTAATCTAAACTATATGTAAATGAAACATGGATAAACCAGGTAAGGGGTTGATTTTTAAAATACCATAAATCATAAAAGTGATGAATGAGGTATAGATTTGCAATGGCATCCAGAAACACGAGGATGACACCCAGCATATGGAAGCAGATTTATTTATGTTGATTGGCACTGATCAAGATCATTCCCAAAATATTAGGCCCTGATCTAATCTCTGGTGGCCTATGGTTTGTATGAGATAAGCAAGCAGAATGTACAGAATCACAATGGCTTACCAATTGGGGATTGGTTTATATGATGTGTGCCATAGTGGCCAGCTATGCATCATAGTGATCAGCTGTTTCTAAGAGACAGGAGCAACCAGAACTGAAATAGGGACTATTACCTGGATAACTAACAAACTGGAGTATACTGATTGTGAGGGACATTTTCTGCTACATTTCTCCCCTCTTTTAGTTTCCCTGGAAAATCTTTGCTGGACATAATACATGTGCTGTTTTGAGACAAGGCCCAACTACAAACAGTAGTTGTCAGTGAGCTTAGAATGAGCCTTAGTTAAAGTCCCCAAGACTGAAAGTTTTTACATCAGGAGTTTGTGGTTTGTTTCCCTTATTATGGGGTTTTCCTCTAAGTTGACTCTGACAAGGGAGTGAAGTAGTTAATCTGATCTAGGAGGGTGTCCAATGTGTCTTGGACACTCCTTAAATCTTGGTCAAGTGTTTGATTCATTGTTTTATTTTCTTGGGGCAACCATCTATAGAGTTTAAGGCAAAAATCATGGCTAGTGGGGGGAGGGGTAGGCAGGGAAGAAAGAACTGGGGTAAGTAGCCTAAAAAGACACAAAAATCAAGGGGAATATGTATGGAACAATACTATGAATGATATCCTCAGGCTTCAGCCATGCATGGACTGGTTAGCATCCAGAGTGACCAGAGCAGGGCTTTGAATACATTGGCTTTTCAGAGTAAGCCTCAGAGGAGCTATACAGGTAAATTTTTCAGTGGATCTAAGGCTGGATTTCTGAAACTTGTAAAGGTAATTAATATGTACCTGAGTTATATGTGTGTGCAGAAATGTCTACAGATATAACTTTTCAAAATAATGGTTATAAACTATGGTTTTTAACTTGTTTAAAGCTTTTTGGATTTATACTGTATGCAGTTTTTTAAATTACATCTGCTACAAATTCAGGCCTGTTGTCACTGTCAATGATCAAGGGGAGGCCATATCTAGGGTTGATTTTTTGCAGCAGGACCCTGAAAACTTTTATTGTTCTCTCAGCTCAGGTAGATAATATCTTGGATTCATTTCTATGTAGAGTCCACTATATTATATGAGGTCAGGTTCAGTGATGTAGATACTGAAGCCTGAACTGGCTGAAGGAGTATAGGTGTCAGTGATGTGGCTTGAATTTGCAGAACATATAGTGGGGCAAGTCTGGCTTTGCATCACTGGTGGCAAACAGCAGCAGGAAGCAGTAACAGGAGAGCTTTATCCAAAATAAATTTTTCTAATGTGACCACAGCATATCTCATAGCATGTGGCACCTAGGCAGTTAGGTGTTGGCCTAAGGTTAGCTTGTCAGCTTTCTTGATCAGGAGGACATTTGCTATTAGAATGTGGAGGCAAAGGGGAAGGCAGTACTTAGCAACAGGATGTATTTGCACAGGTGGGCCACTGGGTGCTCCCAGGGACTGACAGTCTGAATAAATATCATTGTATTTGTGAACTCAAGAATCCAGATTTTATAAAAGCCAGTAGATCACAGAAATTTGCAGTTCTTTTCTTGCAACTAGTTTTTCCCAGATATTGCAGTAGAGCTTCTGTGTATTTCCAGCAGGTTGCTTGGAAGTATTAATCAGGAATGCTTTTTAAAGGGGGAACAAGTTTTTGAATCTCTGAGAGGTTGAGTCCAGGTCAGTTGAAAAGATGGGCTGCCTGACAAGACTCAATCAACAGCAGAAGAATGCCTGTTTTAGGTTCAGGCAGGTGTATCAGCATGCTATGATTGGCAGAAGACTGAGGCAACATACATTGAGGGCAGTTGTGACAGCACTGGCAGCTCAGAGATCTTGAACTGGCTTTATAGGTAGGAGAGGTATATTCAGCAGTTTGACAGCCTATACTGTTTGTCCGGGGGACTGTGATGGAGCTAGAAGGGACAGAGAAACCTCAGAGAAAAGGTGCTGGTGGCTTGGTCAAATCTGTTGTTAGAGCCTCCCTGAAAATAGTGGGGGAATTTTTAACCTTTTGCGGCAATTGAGTTCAAGTGAGCTGGCCTTTTATCTCAGGATCTTCCCAATTCAAGGGGCTTATGAGAGCAGCTTACAAGCAGAGGAAAGCATCTTTTAAATCTAGAACTGTCCAAAAAGAGTGTATGGGTTTGGAAAATGCAGAGTACAAGATGATGGCTGTGTTTTCGATGGCATGGAAATATTGCCCAAGGTGATTAATGGTCTATCAGCTGATGCAAGACTGGATGCCTGTTTTGTGCTTCCTGTGACAATGGACAACAATGGGGGTGGAGGTTCCAGTGAAGTGGCATGGTTGATGGCCAAGCTCAGAGATGACTCTTTAGTTTGTACCTCTGAAAGGAAAGTTTTTAGAACTTCATGATTATGGCTATCTGTCTTAGGTTGATGCAGGTGTCATCCTTCTCCCAGGGAACACTCAAAGTTGAAAGTCTAAGGTTACATGAGAGGGAGGCTGACTGGGGTGGTGTGAAGGAGATGTCCTCCCAGGGTGAAAGTTTGTGCCTGGTAGAAGGAACAAGAGGCAATCGTCCCAGTTGTCCCAGTGATGGTAACTTTTTGACAAAGAAAACTTTTGAAGGCAGAGAGTTCTGTTCCACTGTTTACCATGAAAGTTGCAGGTTTTCCTCTGACTTTTATAATGAGTATAGGCTCTTGGGGGCCCAATTTGATAGATCTTAGTCTGTCCTATCTATTCAGGCCCAACAGTTTGCAACTTATTTGTCAGGTCTGACAGTCCAATTTTTCCTCAGTCAAAATGTGGAAATCAGAAACAGTTGTTGACAGTCATTTCAGTGGGTCTTAGATGATGCCGTTTGACCAGGATAGTCACACAAGCAGAAGGCTATGGAGAGAGGGCTTCTGTGGCCAAATGTAGGCAATGGATAGCTGGAACCAGTTCAACTGGCTGAAAGTAGATGAGTTGGGAGGAGGGAGTGAAGTTATAGGTGTTGGCAGCCAACAAGGGGGCCAAGGTGAAGTTCTCAGGAAGAATGGGCCTTTTTTTTTTTGAGATGGAGTACTTTGGTTTCATTTTTAATTAGCTACATAAAAGTCCCTTTTCCTGCAGTCAGGGATTGTTGGCTTTAATTAATTAGTTCCCATTGTATCACCCTACCATGTATATTGTGTACCCTGGAATGATGGCTTGACAGACAAAGGGTGGGTACCCATCAGAGCGAGACCATTCAGATGCCTACCTGGTCATGTTCATGGAGACTTAGGCTCAACTTGGCTAGGGAAGACAGACTTCCATTATGCAATGCATTGATTGCCATGAAACCACAGGTGAGGGCCCAATCGGCCACAGTGACAGCACTTCCCAGTCTTAGTACACAGACAGAGCAGTCTATTATTTATGTTGTCCATTCCACTCACTCATACATTCATTCAGTAGGCACTCAGAGGTTAAGTATTCCAACTCCCTTTTCCTTAAGGGAGGCCCTAACTAGAGAGTTGATCAAGCTCTTCTGCTCAAACTGAGCAGGACTGACATATTGACTAACTAGGGTGCCCCTGTGGATCTTATTGGAATCAAGCATGCAGGCAGGCAGACAGACGAATAGACAGATTGTATTCTCCTCCCTTTGGGGTCAAATGTGAGCTGTTTGAGTATGGGGCCATGAATCCTCTTCCAGACCTCTGAGGGAACTCAAAAAATCTAAATGGCATGCCTTCCTGTTGGGACCTGAAGAGGTCCTTGCTCTGTCCACAAGGGTGACAACCAGTGACCACTGGTTTGTCCTGATTGAAGCACCAGATGTAATGACAAGCAGAAACACCAAAATAACACTCAAGGATTTGGAGACAGATTTATTTACTTTGATGGTCACTGACCAGGATCACTCTCAAAATATCAGGCCCTGGTCTCTGGTGGTCTAGGGCTTGTATGAGATAAGAAAGCAGTAAATACAGAGGCAGAATGACTTATCAACTGGGGATTGGTTTGCACAATGTGCATCAAAGACCAGCTGTACATTACAGTGACTAGCAATTTCTAAGAGACAGAACCAACCAGAATTGGAACAGGAAGTACTACATGGCCTTCTAACAAACTGAAGCATACTGGCTGGGGTGGGGAGGGTCATTTTCTGCTACAGATTGTTACAGTGGAATAAGAGCATAGAGGATTTAATGCTATCCTTATTGCTTTGCGGGACATCAAGAAACCTCTATTTAACCAAATGACAAAGAGTATT
>RJWT010034874.1:0-13593 GCA_004365215.1 Cuniculus paca
TCTCTTATATTGTTCATTCATGGTTTCCCTCATTTTCCTTTGCTCCTCTTATTTTTTTATCTATGTCTTCTTTAGAGAAGGTTAGCAATTCTTTTATTATGTTTTTCATTTCTTCTTTTACCTGAGATAGTATTTTTGTTCTAATTTCTTTTATTGCCTCAGGGAGTTGTCTTTTTACTTCAGTTGCCATCACTGAAGAAACTTCAGGTGTGCGACTCTCGATCTCTTCCACGTTTTCACCTCCTGGACTTGCTCTGCTTGGGTTGGAGTCTGGGGACTGCCTTTTGTTTCTTTGTCCTGACATTTTCCTGGGTTCTTCCAAACAAGCAGGTAGTGGGGTTTTGGGAGGCTCCCACGTTGGTTACAATTTCTCTGGAGTGCTACTCTTTGGTTTTCCTGGCCAGTGCTGGCTAGAGGTATCCAATGGTGGCTATTGGGTGCTCTAGTATAGGGCCTGCTTCTGTTCATGGAAGCATCCAGGGGGCTGCTGGAATGCATGCAGAGCAGAGCCTACCTCTGCCTTCCCTCTAAGCTTCTTACCGGCAAGTGGGCGTCTCCCTTTGTCCGTTAGAATGCGCTCTAAGCAGAGCCTGCCTCTGCCTTCCCTCCAAGCTCCTTACCGGCAAGCAGCCATCTCCATCACCTATATTTTTTATTATCACAATTAAAATTATTTCATTTAGTTTGTAAGTTGATTTAATTTAAAAAATTAAATTTGTTTTCTATGGTCACAATTAATTTAATTTTCATTTTCTCACCTCTACATATATAAATGACAAGCAATTTTATATATTTGAGATGAATAACATGTTGATTTGATATATGGCTGCTCTATGAAATAATCAGCACTGACAAATTAGTTAACACATCTGTCATCTCAGTTGTTGTTGTGTGTGTTTTATGGGTGGTGAAAACACTTAATATCTACTCTTTTAGCAAATATTCCTCTTATAACTAAAATTTTGTTCCTTTTGACCAACATCCAGATCCCTCACCCACCCTCCCCACGATCCTGGCAATCACCATCCTGGTCTCTGTTTCTACAAGTCCAATATTTTTAGCTTTGTCATATAAGTGAGAATGTGCAGTCTTTATCATTCTCTGTCTGGCTTATTTCATTTAGCTTAATGCCTTTCAGGTTCATCTATATTGCTGCAAATGGCAAGATCTCTTCTTCTTAAGGCTACAGATTATAATATTCTATCATGTATGTGTGTGTGTGTGTGTGTGTGTGTGTGTGTGTGTGTATGCACATCCACTTATCTGTTGGTAGACACTTTGGTTGTTACATGCCTTAGCTATTATGAATAGTTCTGCATGTCACACTTTTTATGCATGAAGAAATAAAAACTCAGGGAGGAGAGTATAACTGACTTGCAACAATTCCTTGCACAAGGAATGGCCAAGTCATTATTTAATCTACTTCCTTGTGAAACCCACACCCTCAGGGAGCTTCCAAGCAAGACCTGTGGGGTAAACAACCAGGCCACAGATCCCACTGAGGAAGTGGCCTTTGAAAGCTCAGTAGTACTTATATTTTCCAAAACTGGCCAAATGGTTTGGATGTTTAAAATTGTGAGGCAAATGGTGAAAAAGCTTTTGTGAAGAGGAAGAAACCTTAGTTTACATTGGCCCTAAGTCGTCTTGTTTTCTTCTGGGAGGCCCTGCTGTGCCCAGTCTTGGGTAAGAGGTCTGTCAGCACGGTCCAGAACATGAGGCTCTCGCAGTAAGAGAAGCAGCTTTGGGACTTGGCCTGGCCAAGAGCGAGGGACAGAGTAGAGGAAGGTCCCATGGTTTAGAAAAGTCTCACAAAAGGCACATTTGATGGGTTTTCCACTTTAAATGTCCCTTTCTTTGTCCATTGATTGTAATGTTTTGTTTTCATTTTGGATGAGAGACTGGGATACTCTTATTCAACCTTCAAATCTCATCTCATTCATTACTGCTTCCAATGAACCACCTCAGTTTCCACTAAATAGGCTGAAAGGCCCTGTGGGGGCTCTGGACCTTCAAACCTACAAGTTGGTGTCATGTGGCATTGTGTGTTTGTCTCTGTTTCTCACTAGGCAGCTTTGATTAGCCTAGCATTATGGCTGAAGTAGAAGAACTGAGGACAGGAGAGGTAGATGTGTGCATGAGATTGTAATGGAGGAAGTAAAAGCAGCCCAGCTTGGACAAGCAGTCTGAAGAAAGGTGGCCACCCATGCACACCAAAGCAGAGTGACTAGCAAAGTGGCCTCCTTGAGAACCTTCTGTGGCATGGTGCATGGAGTGGTAAGCTGTTTTGGCTAACTGAAGGTCGAGCTTGCTCTGTTAGTGAGTTCTTGGCCTGAGCTGACCGTGTGGGCCACTCCTTAGAAGTCTCTTTCCTGAAATGGCAGGATCTGAGGCAAGAGTGGGGCCTAGAAGATGCAAGTGTGACCTCAGTCATGACCCCCATGAGTCCATTGACTGTTGTCTGAGCCTGCTACTGCATTATTGGGTTTAACGGGATTTTATTCTCTTGTCAAATCTTCCCCATCCTCAGTAGAATGAGAGATAACATGAGGCAGAGACATAGAGGGAAAAAATTGAAGGGAAGCAACATAAAGATAGAGATGACAGAAAAAGAGAAGTGGTACAATGCTAAGGGACAATTGCATGCAAGATGGGGAATGAGTTTGAGAGAGATTCACCTGAAAACTATGTAGAAAAACCAGTCTCCAGCTGAAGCACTGTTAATGAGAGAACTCCACTTTGTCCAGATCTGTTCTCCAAGGCACAGAAAATTTTAAAAATGTTTTACTCTTTTCTCTTATATTCAACTCCCTTGAGGAATATTTTTGTTTTGCTTTGTTTTGTTGCTTTTTTTTTAAAGGAAAAATGTTCATGGAAGGTTATAAAACACATATAATTTACTCACGGTAATTGCCCACGTGTTATTTATGTGCCGTGCTGGCAGGGAAACAGAGAAGAATGACTTGATCAATGCATTAGTCTAATCACGGGGTTCCTGCTCTTAATTTCTTTTGTTGGTAATTTCCATACTCGGGCAGCACTGCGTAGAATTATCTCGATTTACGGATCTTGGGACCCTGGGGAAAATCTCTTTGGTGCCATTTCTGTCTCCTGGGGAATTTGATATTTATTCAATATAGAGTTTGAAAGCTTTGTAATATGGATTCGACAACTCCAAATAACTCCTTAGAAATCTAGTAGGTCTGCGTGGTATTTTCCCTTTTCCCATGGTAAATGGTGAGGGGGCTGAAAAATAGATCACAGAACATGGACAACAACTTTTGGTCAACATGAGGCTGTGCTTTGGCAGACTTGGCGCTTGTCAGAAACAATACACAGGCAAGCAGAATCATTAGACTCGCTTTTCTTTTTAAATACATGGGAGGCTTTTGCTTGGCTCTGCCTAGAGTTATAACACAATATGCTAAAGTACAGCATCTGCAGTAAACCTGTTGAAACTTTCTCATCTCATCGACTCTAATAATCTCAACAACCCTGGGAAGGTGATGCCATTCCTATTCTCATTTTACTGAGGAGGAAACTAAGCCTCTGAGAAGCCAAGGAGAATACAGAGGTCTTAGGACGGTGACATGAAGAGAAGGGGTAAATCCAAATACTGTCTGATTCCACAAATGTTTCCAAACTTCATCAAGTGACTCATCAAATCTCAGAAACAACTGACAAAACTTGTCCAGTTCTTTCAGTCAATGGGGTGTCCAGCTGCCTTGGTTGGATGGGCAATGAGGAGGCAATCAGGGTGTTGGACTAAAACTCAGTGCTAAAACTGAGGAAGCACTGGATAAACTGGGACCAGCTGGTTACCATATATGGAAGTTAGAATAAAACATAAGCTATGAAATGTGTATTATTCAAAGCATAAAGCCTAAAGGAATTGGCAAACTTATGGTTTGTGATGGAATGTGGCCTCCTGGTAACTTTCATTTGACCTTGTGTTCCTAAGTCATTTAAAATAGAACATGTTTGAAGTTTAGGTGGTATCATATAGAAAGCTGGACCTCAAACTCTCTTAAAACTAATAGAAAGGTCAGGACTCAGGGGTTGCAGTCCTAACAAGGGATGGTGAATTCTTTGCAGATCCTTCCTGGGCCCCTCACTCATTTGTTCGTACATTTGGCTCATAAAGAAAGTTAAACTTGAGATGTCTGGTATAGAGAGTACGACTTCACGGTGAGTGAAACGCAAATGTCAGTAGAACTCTTTAAAGTATTTGCTCGTATCAGTGGATTTCTTGGAATATCTTAAAAGTTTCCTATTGCCTTTGAGAGAATGCCTTGAAATATCAGAAGTTGAGGCCAGATCCTTTATCAGGGTACGGAGATTCTGATGCTGTCAGGAACATGTTTTTTTATTTTTTTAGGATAAATGCCTCCTACCTTAACTAAGATGGAAGATTGTCCTCAATTTACAACTGTTTTAGTTATTGATATTTTGGCTTTATTATAATGCAGAAATGATACATATTAATAGAAGCTATACTTTGAATTTTGAACTTTAATCTTTTCTTGGGTTAGTGATATGTAGTGTGCTACTTTTATAATGCTGGACAGCAGCAGCAAGCCACAGCTCATAGTCAATCATGCAATCCTGAGGGCAAATAACTGATACTCTACACTGTACCATGATGCTAAGCTATGGTGTTTGGTAGGTTAGATGTATGAAGTATATTTTTGACCTACAGCCCAATTTATGATGGATTTTTCTGGATATAACCAATCATAACTCTAGAATATAGAAGCATCTATATTCCAAACATCCATCCACTCATAAGCACCGTACAGCAGAGATAAGATGTGAGAGAATTCAGTTTATTCTATTCCTGGGAAACAAAGGTGTTATTCTACAGCAATTACACCAGACCAAGCCTCTAACCTGCAGAGACTGCCGTGTTCTCCCCAGTCCACTTGGCATTTGGAGACATCATGGTGCAAGGGGAAGCTCAAGGCGATGGGCTGGAGGTCCATATGGATCATTTACAAGTTCTTTTCTCCACCCTTAGTTTTCTTCCAAGCATTCAGAGTGCCCTGGGGTTTTTAGGATTGTTTAAGCCTTGCTATCCTTTTCAGAAAGAGTCTTTTATAACTTACCAGGGACCCCAAAGCCCTGGGTTTCCTGAAGTTGTATTCTAGACATAGTGAACTTTGTGAACTATGTGGTTCCCAATATCTTCCTCTCCAGGTTGCATATTCTTGGGTCCCATGAGTATCAGAGAAAAATTCTTGTTAGACCAGAATCCCAAACAAATCTCAAATACCCCAGAAGTTTACATGGCTTTAATTACTATGCTCACAGAGGGATAGAGGCTTAGAGTGGGGAAAATGCTTTCTGAATTCCCATGGGAAAATGAGCAAACTCAGGCATGGGTTCAGGAAAAAGAAGATAGTCCCTGAATTTTATTGTTTCAAATCTTCCACTCAATGATATGACTGTATCGCTGATAATGATGAAGCATCCTACAACTCAGAAAACACTTTTGGGTAGATTTCTCCGTGTCTGGCTCATTCCAATTGTTTACAGTGGACAGTGTCATGCTCACTTGACAGATGAAGCCCAGGGAGCCTGGAGCTCAACATTTTTAAGCCCCAGACTCTTTCTTTGCACAGCATCATGTGGTTAATCTTTATTAGCCAGAATGCCCAATTAACCAGAACATGCCTTTGTCTTAGGAATTCTTCCAGACTGGTTGTCTTTATAGGGAACTCCCATGGAGCCGCAGCCTATTTCTGCACTGTCTTTTATTAGTTGTGTGTCTTACTGGCATCCCAGTGAGGCCTGCATTTCTGAACTTGCCTTGTAGGACTCACTGCTGTGGGCCAGGAAGAGTAGGCTGGGGCCTGGAACTGCCATCCCTTGCTAGTAGAGTGGGAGCCTTGGGAGCTCCCTGTGAGCTACTGCCCAGCTTCCTGCCAAAGACACCAACCCCAGGTGATCTTTCTTTCTCAAGACCAAGCCAAGGGAAATCTTCTGGATGTTCTTGCTATTCACCCCCAACTTGCGGTCTTCCCCTTCTGGTGGAACAAGAGACAAACAGCTCTTCTCCACTTGGCTGCATGCAGCTTAATGAATGCGTACGAAGACTATATAAATAATTCACATCACTCAAGAGGTGGCGAGCTGAACAAGTCCCTTCTGGTTACATTTATTTAAAGATAAGGTGAAACTAAGTGAGTGATGGCCCAGTTACAGAGGCCAGGGTCCAGAGGGGATTGGGACACTCTAAGTTACACCAGCAGAGTGATTTGTGCAGAATTATGTCAACTTAGAGATCCTGCCACCTTGGGGGAAAACGAAATGTCTTATCTCTAAGAAAAGTGATACACGATGAGTATTTTCCAAGTACAGCCTATGAGCTAATTCTACAGAATTCAATCTGGCTCTAGCAAGCACCAAATTTCTGTTTTCATCTAAAAGAAACTCTGGATAAATAACCTTAAAAATATTGTCTTCACTTAGGAGGTGTCTAAGGAGCTCTTTGGAAGAATGGGTCAGTTCCTTGGGGGTGGTGGGGAGCTAGGTCCAGAAAGAAGCTATTTCCAGAAGTAGGGTGAGCTTCTAAAGGAACTTGGGAGCCTTTGGTTTGAATCGACTGATAAGAACAAAATTGTTTGGAGCTCAAATGAGGGTATTATCCATCATTAGAAGCTAGTGGAGTGGCCACAAGAATGGTCACCTCCTGACTGACAAATCAGGATGATTTTACCCATTCCTTCTTGCTATAGCCACATGTTTTAATCTTTCTTTTCCTTTCACAGAGTGGCCCCTAAATATTTCCGTGGGAAACTTTGTAATCGGGATATTGTATCATCGGCTGACAATAAAATTTACGAAGCAAAGAATGCCTCTGTTAATACTTTCCAAACGTCTTTGTTTTTGAACGACCAAGATGCTGAGAATATTCCAATTCAGTAACCCTGCCTCCAACAGGCAGCAGAACAGTTAGTGAGGTTGACAGATAGATGCAGCCTCGATGCAATAATCCTTGCTGCATTGAACTTTGTATTTAAACACTTATTTTATGTTTAATTAATTTCTCTAAAGTGGAAAACTTCCAGGCTGCCTTGGAGGCAGGCTGTTTGTTTAAAATATTTTGTTTTGAGAATAAGAGAAAGAAAGGACAGAAGGAAATTGGGGGAAAAGGTTTATGTTTTTCCTGTTTTCTCAAATATGATGTGACATAGTGAAAAGGCTTCTGAAAGTGCAATTCTTTGTGTGATGGAAGAGAGATGCACCTATGAGTCTCACATCATCAAAGAAACAGACGTGTATCTATAATTTATGCTTTGCTTTAAGCTTCTGCTGATCTGATGTGGCTTTTTTAAGACAACACAGGCAGCTGTGGCATCACTTGTCAATCACTGGGGCATGCTCAAATCGCAGACCATTAGTAGGAGAGACGGCCGAGGATCTTTAATGACGCTTTTATACGGGGCATGCTGGCAGTGAAACAGAGAGGGTCTGACTTGATCAATGCATTAGTCTCATCACAGCATCCCTGTTCTTAATTTCTTTTGTCGGCAATTTCCATACATGGGCTGCGTTCAGGATCCTGGCAAAGACCCATTCAGAGCCCCGCATGATCTGTGCAGTCACCTCGGCTGCATCCTGCCCGCTCACTGGGAAGCAAAGTCTGCAAGAGAGGGGCCAGGCCTGCTGGATGATTGCTTTTGAGTCCCATCCTGTTGTGAGGACTGGGAAAAAACCACCCCACGTCAGCCTTGGCTTCAGCCCTGAGGTGCCTGCCAGCCCGGTGGCAGACCCTAGCCCTGCCAATCTCAGCCCCCTCGGTGATTCTGTTCTGGCGCTCGCCAAAAGCAGAATCCGTGTATAATGAACAAGTTTCATGTTCAACATTTTAAGTGTCTATTTATGAATCCTGATAATTAGCCCTTTGTCTGCAATTCCGGCGATGATGATTAGAATTCCATCTCACGTTATTAGTGTCGCCCCTCAAACCCATCCTCCTTGCCCTCAGGATTGCAAAAATGAAGGCACCTGAAAGGCAAAGGAGAGGGGCGATTTGGGGGGTTCAAGATCTCTTGCCCGACTTGCCCTCCAGCATCCTTCTTTCTTTGATCCATTTCTCCTCTGCCTTCCTCTGATTTCAGACTTTGTAGTCTCCCTACCTTTTGTTCTTAAACTTGCTTCTCTGCTTACTCCCACTCTTGCCTCTTGAGGTTGCGTTATTTTACATAATGTCCTACACATGATATTTGTACCTTTTGCAAAATCCTGTCAGGATGCTAGGAGGTTTAAGATTCTTTCCAAACGAATCATTTCCAGAATCAAAATATTATGAGGGAGGCCAAATTATCTCTAATTATAACCTCCAGAAAACTAGAGAACTTTCCCAATGAACAGAACCAGGGGAAGCAACCTACAGAAATATTTGCAAGAAAAGTAATATTCTTTTTTTTTTAAAGCGATCAAATCATGTAAGCATACAAATAAATGTATTTTAATAAGGGTAAAATTACTAGTTAATGAGTTTGCTTTGGGGTTTTGTATCTTCGGTGTAAAAATATATAAATGCTTTTATTAAGGTTGTACCTATTATTTTCTAAATGAACACAAACACAAAATCTAATCCATTTAGTAATATTATATTTTAACATATCACTTACTCTCTCTGCCACTTCTTATTAGTGTATACTCTAGAAAACTGAATAATAACCCACATCACACAGACTCTCAGCATCCTTTATGACTGTAAAAGGAATTTGAATTTCTGATGGCATCACAGCAGTATAAACAGAGCCTCAAAAAGCCAGGGTTTCCTTCACAGAGAAGCCAGGGCTGGCTTGGGCCTTGGATACCTGTCTTATCCTGTGTATCTGTCTAGTTTGGTTTTCCCCAGAGCCCCTCAGTGGTGGTTCCTACAACTCAGGATGGGAGGCAGAGACAGTAGGTACTGAAGTTCAAAGTTTGTATCTCTGCACAATGACGGGAAGCTCCAGGCCTTCAGCAAGCCCTGGTTGGTAGATGATAAATGGGTCCATGGCAGGTAATGATTGGCCAGTCATGAACATTAGCCAACTAACCACTTCTTGAAGAATAAAGGCAAGTAGATCTGAAGGCAAATGAATGTGGGAAGAAAAGGCCACGGAGCAGTTTTCCTAAGTCAGAAAAACACTTGGGCATTTCTTAGTTCTGTCCTGATCTTGGCCTGCAATCGCCTCTGTGCATGTATGAGTCTCTCTCTACTTCAGTAGGCTAATTGAGTATCTAAACAAAGTAATTAATCACAGGAATTCGGACAAGACGGACAGGTCTGGAGAGGTGATGTTCATCAAACCCCTCAATTTGTTTTTTAATCCTTGTGGCAATTTATTTGCTGATTACGCACATTCCTTCCTTGAAATCTCCTAGCTGTGGCCAAGGTTAACTGTATACAGACTCATTCAGTATTTATGATTTTGCATAGTGGAGAAGTATTTTTTTTTTCCTTCAGAGTCAGAGAATCTGGGTGCATTAATCAAAAATAATGAATAAAATGATCCGTCTGACAATTCTCATAGCCGCCTAGGTTTCAGGAGAATAACGAAGTAACTTTATTAATCAACAGTTCCTGATTAATTGTTACAAAGTGTCATCCATAAATTTCCCTTCATTTTAATAATACTTGCTGAACGCTAACAATATCCCCAGTGATTTCAGATTTATGGCGGCCTGGGTACTGGGAAGAGTGTGGTTGTTCCAGCTTTCGTGGCTCCCTGAGCTTGGAGCGACTTTGGAATCCCAGCCTGACCCCTGTTTCCCTGACATCCCACCAAGCGCTTCCCCTTCCTCCTCATCCTTTCTCTACAGATCCTCACCTGGCAGGCAGAGAAGCAGTAACCCTAGGGGTCACCTGGCCTTGACACTCAATCCTGCCTGGGCTTCGGACTCATCTTCACTTCTTCAGGCTGGGTTTCGTGAAGGATAAAGGTAGAGAGCAGTGTTGCAACCCATTAACTATGACAGCTTCACTTTTCTCTCCTAATTACTCGTTCCTGCCTATTTGGCATTTTCTTAGAAAAATTTGTTGAATAATGACCAGCATTAAAATGGAGGCTCTTAAGAATTTATACGCAGAGCTTAATTTATCATGTACTTTCCTTATCTTGCAGCCGAATTTATTTCTAAGTGTCTTTGCAATGCCTGTGACAGTGTAGTCATTTTCTTAAGGGCACAGCATGTATCGGTAACACATTTAAAAATGCAACACTATTTAATCAGAAGAAGCTCAGGCTGGTTTCTTTGTGAATTGTGTTTGTTTACTGCAACTGCCGGCTTGACATAAGGCAATTAGTACTAATTGTTTAACCCAGCTGCCTTGCTGAGAGCAACCAACAACTTTTGTACTTTATCTTGTTTTCTCTAGTTGCTCTTTGCTATCCAATTGCTGCCATATTTGTTCTTGCTTCCAGTATTTTAAACAGGGTGGAATCCTGCCTTTGGGAAACAGAGGACAGGCTGTAGGCTGGACAAAAGATGTTTTTCTAGAACGTTTTGATGATTACAATTTTCAGCAAACTTCATCCATTCAGTCCCTCTTCTGGAGTGCTGGGAGGTCTTTCAAAGCCAGCAAGAAGTTGAGACCAAAATGGACAATGGAAACTCACAGACTGATCATAAGACTGGAAAGATATTCTCTCTACCATCTGCTTTTAGCCAAACTTCTGCAAAAAGAAAAAAAAAAAAGCTCTGATTTCAATGGGTTTAAAGTTATGAGGGGAAGTTGTAACTTCAGGCTACCATCTGTCTGCCTCAAATATTTTACTTCTTGCTTATTCTTTGTCAACGTTTGCATCTATAGGAGGCCACTGGGAGTAGGAGGAAAATTCATGATTTATCATATGTTTTGATTTGCTTGTAATGTTTTAAATATGCTTCTACTGAGTCTCAGAGAGTGCATCTTTCAGAAAAAGGAATCATATTGGAGTTGGACACAAAATCTTCCCTTGGGGAGACAGGATTATTGCAGAGTGACTCTGGTCATGGCCGAGGCAGGGTGACATGTTGTCATTGCTGTCCAGTCACCAGAATATCTTGGTGGCTTTGGTTATATCCCCTGTGGGCCAGCTAAGATAGAAACCTCGCCAAATGGCTTCAAGGACACTGAGGGTGGGCACTTAATCATTGCCACAATCTCCCCCATTGAACATCATGGGCATATCTGACAGAGGTCTGTTGAATTACTACCAGGCTACTGACCACTAACTTAAATATCTCCAAGGGTCTGCTTGCAGGTAACATGAGTGATACAGATCAGGTATAAGAAAAGTATTTTCTATTTTCCTAGAAATATTCAGCTTTGTGAGTCTAGGTCTTATTTTCCCACTTTAAATAATGACATCAGTTAAAGGAATACTTCACATTCTTCTCTTTTCTATAAAAGCAACCTTGCAAACATAATGATAAATGTCAAAGGACTCAGGCTAGGTGCCAGGTAAATGGGGCTCCAACTATGGGTGTCAGAGTTGGTAACTATCACAGGGAGAGGTATGGGTCTTTTTCTCAGTTTAAGTTTACTAACTGGTTGTGGTGGTGTGTAACTATAGTTCCAGGGCTCTGGGAGGCTGAGGTGAAAAGTTGGTGAGTACAAGTCTAGCCTCAGCAATTTAGCAATCTAGCAAGACTCAAGAGTTGGTCTTGAAATGAAGGAATATAAAGGAGCAGGGATGTAGCTTGGTGTAAAAGTCCTGGGTTCAATTTGCAGTACTGCAAAAAAAAAAAAGATTAGATTTGCTCTAGCATATAAATGTACATGATCTGACTACAGCAGAGGTTTAAAAATAAGATGATTATCTCATATAACCAGACTGGCAGAATTATTAAGATTAGTGCACATATTAGCAATGGCTCAATAGTTCCACCTAGAATCCAGATCTTTCTTCTTTGAGAATATCTTTGACTTCATCCTCCAATTGACTGTTCTTTCTAGGTGAATGTGAATAACTCACTCTCCAATCACAAGGCATAACTTCTTTTCTTCATCCTGATTGGGTGCACCAAAGTCACCAGCCACTCCTGGGCCAATAGCAGACCCCAGATGAATGGCATATACTGATTGGCTTAGAAGGATGTTGAAGAAAACTAGGAGAATAAACAGTATCAAGGAGTTGTTGGAAAGGTAGAAAGTGAGAGGTGGTGTTACAAAGGAGACCCATGACATTGTTACTCAGACCTTTCCGTTTATTAAAAGCAAGAAATCTGTGTCTTCAATGAAATTAAAATAAAGGCAACTAATTTACAGTTTTGTTTTTGATTTTTAAATCATGTAGGTCAATGTGTGGTGCAATGAAGCACAAGTAGGCTGACCTGAAGTTGGCCTTGGCACTCCACTTCAGGGTCCCTGGGGAAGTAAAGTGTCTGAAGGAATACAAGTAGCAAAGAGTAGGTATAGTTCTATTAGAGAATTTCACAGGATGGCTGAGAACTCTGGAATTCAGAAGCTGCTGGTGTCTTTATTTCCATGTTGTGACTGTCTAGGAATAAACCTGTAATAGATTTTAGTGAACCCCCAATATTACCTCAGAGACTTTCAAAGGTCAAGAGTTTTCTTAAAATCTTACTACTTGAGTAACTTGGGTGCTAGGAAAAATCAGATTAATGTTCACTGGAAGTTAAATCCTGCTTCCCCCCCTCCTTTAAGAAAATTTTAAATGTTAGCAGAAGCATGAACTGCTGAGAAAGCTACAGGTTTTCTCTTCCAAAAATGCTTTTGTTGCTAATTAAAATTAGTCTAATTTTGAAATGATCACATCATTAAAGAGTATTTCAACTGATATTGATTTGATGATACCTACAAACATCTTAGAATAAAGAGCTCGGTGTTTTAGCATTAAAAGGTGCTCTGATTAAACTCAGATCTCTGAAATTGATGACATGAGCTCCTGATACCTCTTCATTTGTCCCCCAACCCCCCTGCATGGAATAATTAGGAATACTTCACTCCATACGATTTACGTTTATTATTTTTTTTTAACAGGGATGGGGGATGGCTGCATAAAGTGCCACTCTTTTGCTTGTCTATGGAATTACTCTAGCAATATCTTAATTAAGTCTAGGGCCAGGATGAAATATGTATCCAAATATGTTTCTAATCCTTTCAAACTTACAGTTTTGATGTGTGATCCTGGGCTAACACTTTAGAATGGTGTCTGTTATGTCAATAAATCTTAGTGGTATCATCCAGGACATCTTTGGCAGAAGGGAGGGCTGGTTCTCAGGGAGTCTAGAGGGTGGGGCACAATTTCAGAGAAGTTTCACATTACATACCGGGGCAGGCCCTTTTCTATGTTGCCTGTTTTGTGCAAGTATCTTAGATGTGCATTTTTGCTTCCCTCTACTTGCCCAGCACCTGAGCTCTTAGTCTGTCCAAACTTTAGCCATTTGCTGGAACCACTGAAATCTACCCCATTCAGTCCATATGGATCTTCTCTTTCTTTACCACTTGCAAAAGTCACCAATGATGCATAAAGTTGTCTCGGTGATTCATTTTACCTTGATTCATTCATTCAATGCATATGTATAGACCTCCTTCCTCATATGACACTATTAGGGTCAGTGAGGTGAGAAAGATAGGAAGATAAAATC
>RJWT010034875.1:0-13587 GCA_004365215.1 Cuniculus paca
TCAGAATAGCTAGGGATGTGGCTCAGTTGCCATAGCACCTGCCAGGCAAGTGCGAGGTTGTGAATTCAATGCCCAGAAAAAAAAAGTTCTTCATTTTTAAATTTTAAAAAGCCAAACAGAAAAAGGATAGAAATGATACAGAATTTAAAAAAAAAAGTAGGAAATTAACACTAGTTAATATATTGCATATTGTTATCTTAGAATTAGCTGCTCAGGTTATAAGATCTAGGCACAAAAAAACCTGATCAAACAATCAAAAAATGACAGCACAAACTGTTCTGTTCAATGGATCAGCAGAGATCAGTAGCATAGTTATTCACCCTGTATACATATACATACATACATTTATACAAGTATACCTACATACAGATAATGTTTTCCTTTCTTCCTTTTCTCCTTTCCCCTATCCCTTTTGTTATTTCCTTTGAGTAGTTTCTTTCCTTTTCATTATTACAATATCTAGTGTATATTTTGGATCTTATTATTCTTTCAGCTTTTTATTTTTATGATTAGTTATTTTACAGTAGGGGACAATGCGATATTTATAAATGTGAGTTTGATTTATTTCAGTTATGAGTGTGGTCTCGAGTTGTTTCCATTTACCTATAAAAGCCTCAAGATTATCCATTTTTATAGCTGAGTAATATTCCATTGTATAAAAATACTACATCATTTTTATCCATTCCATGGTTGATGGGCATTTGGGTTTTTTCTAAGATTTAGCTATTACAAATGATGCTGCTATAAACATGGGTGCACATATATCACTGTGGCAAGACATTTTCAATTTTTCTGGGAAAATACCCAGAACAGGAATTGCTATATTGAATGGGATTTCTAGTCCTAGTTTTGGAGGAAGCTCCACACTGATTTCCACAATGGGTGTACCACTGTATGCTCCCACCAACAGTGGAGAAAGGTTTCTCCCCACAGCTGCAGCAGCATTTGTTTTTGGTTGATTTCTTGATGGCAGCCACTGTTTCTGGAGTGAGATAGAATCTCAGTGATGTTTTAATTTGCATTTCTTGAATGACCAGTGATGTTGAACATTTCTTCATGTATTTATTTGCCATTTGTATTTTGTCATGTATTTATTTGCCATTTGTATTTCTTCATCTGAGAAGTGCATGTTCATCTCAGATGCCCATTTTTGGATTGGGTCTTTGAATTTGGGGGCCTAATGCTTTTCAATTCTTTATATGTTCTAGATATGAGTCCTTTGTCTGAGGGACAGCTGGCTAAAATTCTTTCCCATTCTGTGGGTTTTCTTTTCACTTTTTCGGTGATTTTTTTTGCAGTGTGAAAACTTTTTAATAAGATGAGATCCCATTTGTTGATTTTTTGAAGTAATTCCCATGTGGTTTGTGTTTTGTTCATGAACTCTTTGCCTATCCCTAAGTTTTCAAGATTTCTACCTACCTTGTCTTCCAATAGATTCACTGTTTCAATTTTAATATTTAGATCTTTGATCCATTTTGACTTTAGTTTAGTACATGGTGGTAGACATGGGTCTAGTTTCAGTCTTTGGCATGTGGAAAGCCAATTTTTCCAGTACAATTTATTAAAGAGGCTATCTTTCTTCCAGTGAACATGTTTGTCCCCTTTGTCAAAGATAAGGTGGCTGAGTGTGTTTGTAGTTGTGTCCCCATCTTCTAAACTGTTCCATTGATCCTCAGGCCTGTTTTTATGCCAGTACCATACAGATTTTATCGCAGTATCTTTGTAGTATGATTTCAAGTCAGGAATTGTGATGCCTCCTGCCTTGCTTTTTTTGCCCAGGATTGCCTTTGCTATTTTAGGTCTCTTCTGTTTCCAAATGAATGTTAGGAATGTTTTCTCTAGATCTGTAAAGTATGTTAATGGTAGTTTGGTTGGGATTGCATTAAATATGTATAACAACTTTGGAAGTATGGCCTTTTTCACAATGTTGGATCTTCCTAACCAAGAGCAAGGGATATCTTTTCATTTTCTGATATCCTCTTCAATCTCCTGTATTTTTAAGAGTAATATAGTTTTCAACATATAGATGTTTTACATCCTTTGTTAGGTTGATTCCTAAGTATTTCATTATTTTTGGATGCTACTGTGAAAGGTATTATTCGCATAGTTTCTCTCTCATTGAGTTTGTTGTTTGCGTACAAGAATGCTATTGATCTTTGAGTGTTGACTTTGTAGCCAGTTATGTTGCTGAATTTGCATATTAACTCTAGTAGTCTTTTGATGGAGTTTTTGGAGTCTTCTATGTAGAGTATCATGTTATCTGCAAATAGTGATAATTTAACTTTTTCCTTTCCAGTCTTTATTCCTTTTGTTTCTCTTTCTTGTCTAATTGCTTTGGCTAATGTTTTTAGAATTATACTGAATAGGAGTGGTGATAGTGGACATCATTGTCTTGTTTCTGATTTTACAGTGAAAGTTTTCAGTTTTTGTCCATTTTGTTGGTTTGTCATAGATGACTTTTATCAAATTGAGACAGAGACCATTTATTCTGATTTTCTGTAGGGTTTTTATCATGAACGAGTGTTGAACTTTATCAAAAGCTAAAAAAAAAATTCTTGTCAGTATACTTGCATTATACAAAACTGTTAAAGAAATATAAATTTTGCCCTAAAACTAAAAATTATATATTTGCTTTGAATCTTATTATTCCTAACCACATAATATGTAAAATGCATTTGTGTTTCCAAAGTGTACTGGCCTTATGGTGTGCAAAATTTTATCATGCACATGACCTTCAGACTAATGCTCTTTATGATGGACTATGTTTATATGATGGCAATGTAAGTGTGCTATGATTGTTAGATGTGCCTTAACAATATATGTCCAGAAAATACCACTCTAAAGATTAAAAGATTGGGCATTCCAACTGTGTTAGTTATTTTTCTCATTGCTGAGATAAAATACCTAACATTCAAAGTTAAAGGAGGAAAAGTTTATTTCAGCTTATAGTTTGGAGAGATTTCAGTCTTTAATTGGATGGTTCCAAAGCAGAGTGGCATGACAGAAGGGAATTGCAGAGCAGATAGGAGATACCAGAAGACAAGCAGCAGCAGCAGCAACTATTAGGAAACAACTACCTACAAGCATACACTCTTTGAAAAGCTTATACTCTTATACACATACTCTTGTATACCTTCTATTTTATCCAGGCTACCCACACTTAGGGTTTATAGCACCCACGCCCACCAATGGGGTGGCCTTAATCATACCATTCACCATGATTCAACAACAGTGTCACATCCTTGATCCCAGCAGTACACACCTGAGATCTAGTCACCTCCAAAAACCCATACCTATGACCTCATGAGGCATTGGAGGAACATCCAGATACAAGCCATAATAATAATCTACAAATTATATCTGTAAACAAGTACATTCTACTTAGAAGGTATTGTTCAACATGTTAAGATGGTAGGGTATCACCTACAGTACAGACAAAGCACTGTCTCCTATCACTAACATGAACTAAGACTAATAAAAGACACAACATTTCCTGGACATGTTTTATTTTTCAAAGTGCTCTGTATGCTGAGTTAATACTACTATTTCCACTTCTACACTGGTATATTGACCTTCTGGGTTTTCAACAACTGAGTCTTAAACATGAAAGCTAGCAAAAGATAACTGGGTAAAGAGCACAACCAATACTTTTGCCCTTGCCTTATAAGTTCAAGTAGGACCCAGAGCATGATGGGATCCCTCTAAAACCATCCTACAACTCCAGTGAGTCACCCAAAATCCCAAGCAGGAAAATCTTTGAAACTCAGAAGACAGGGTTAAGAAGAAGAAGAAGAAGGAGGAGGAGGAGGAGGAGGAGGAGGAGAAGGAGAAGAAAGGAAGAAGGAAGAAGGAAGAGGAGGAGGAGAAGAAGTTGTTGTTGTTGACAGGATTCAACCAGTGTACATTATGCTAAAAAGGGTGTAACAAAAGAGGAAAATATCCCCACAAGGGAAGCCAAGACAATGACTAATCCTGAGAGATGACAAAACTGATAGATCAAAAGACTATACAGGAACTAATAAGTTTCTCAGATCACCCCAAATAATACCTTAATAATATACATAAGTTTAATTTACCATACCTATATGTATATGGTAAATTTAAAGATATACATATATATGAGAGAATTTGATTAAAATAGGTGTTAAACATTCAGCAGAAAAGTACAAACTATATCCATATCTATATGCATATATATATGGAGAGAGAGAAAGAGAAATAATATTAAACCAATAGGCTGGATATAAAAAGTGGGTTCCAAAACATACATTAGACCCTGAAGGCCATCTCCAACTATACCTGTAACTAATAAGTTTTGATTCCAAAACTCACTAGCTGTTCAGAAATTGTGCCCTTTAGCCTCTCTTAATATATTCCCAATATGGTATTCTAATGTACTTTAAAATACCTCTCAGGCAAAGATTTATTTATTTGCATAGTTGTGCTTATAAACCAAAATAGCAATATGTATATATTCTGGCTACAAAGCTTTGGCACATTTGTGATGGAAACTAACTTTATATATTTATATTATATGGAGCCAGATACTGTAAAAGGTCTTCCAGTCTACAACAGAGAGAACCAGGTATAGGATACATAATTCTCAGGGTATTTATTTATTTATTTATTTATTGTTTGGGGGTATTGCTCTGTTGGAAAGATTACTCCTAAACCTCACTATTATATTTTAGCAAGGCTAAAAGGCCATGGTGCCAAATGTAGAGACAAAACAAAAATCTTAAATGAGATAGTTCTTCAGAATTACAAAGTTCTTGATTTCCTTATAGGCAATCCAGAGGAGTTTGCATATTTATAAATAAAACTTGTCATCTTTGGATTAATAATTAAAATAAAGTGAAAAAAACCCAAAGATTATAAAAATAGGAGATTAATGAATAACTTCCATGAACATGTAGGTCTAAGACCCAACTGGTTGCAATTCCTACTCTAGTCACTTAAGAGCACTATATGGATTTGGCCCATTCCCTTGATCACCCCAATCTATCTTTTTATTCTGGTTCATATGTGTGGGTCATGAATTTTTAATCTCTTTGTAAGGTTTATTTCTTTCTGCCTAGAGACCATCACACTCTAAATGGTCATGCAGATGAAGCCAATGATGAATGTGCCAGATTCATTTTACCAGGGTCCATTGAACCAACCTTCTGGAGAGAACCCATAACTGTCAAACTCCCTGACCCCACCAGCATAACTTCTATCATAGGCCCTTAGCTAAGCACCCTGGAGAACATCTGTGACTACTGCCCCTATTTTGGGCTACCTCAGTGTGAAGAAGCCAGATTGATCATCATCCCTTTACCTAATGGCAGTTAGGAATATTTCTTCAGTTTCACTATGTTGTTTATGTTATGGTTTGAGTTTGGATGCCCTCCTAAAGCCTCATGCAGTCATGGAAGTGGGCTTCTAGAATTTGTGAATGACTCATAGTCCAATGCTGGAATTATGGGTGTGAGTGATACACCCAAGTGAGTGTGGCTTACATACAATATAAGGGACAGAAAGAGTCTCCTCTTCATGCTCCTCCCCTTTTGCTCTTGTTGTTTGTACTGTTTTCTGCCACTGTGAACTATTGCCCTCTGCAATATGACACTGCCTTGGAGCCAGTTGATTATGGACTGAAATCTCCACAAACTGTGAGCTAAATAAACCCTTCCTTGCTTCATTTTGGGCATCAAGTATTTTGTCTTAGCAATGAAAGAAAAGTAACCAAGACAGTTTATAAATAAGTAATTAGTGACAAGACCTAAGATGGTGTTGGGCTGGACATTCTTAATGATAGGAGTTAAAATAAGTTAAGGTAGACAGTGGGCTATACTATTGTGTAACAGCTCCAGGCCCAGTGCAATCATTCTTAAATGCAAAAGGCTAGACCCATATAATAAGTAAAATATGATATTATTATGAATTATTGCACTTTAACAAGAAGATAAAGAGGAAAGAAACAATGAATAGAGAAACTTGATTATTAAACATTATAAATAACTATGTATACTTCTTAAAATGAATAAAATGAAAACTCTAGAAAAATAACAAGTGGGGTGAAAATGAAGACTTTCTATAAGTGAACTTCTAAGCTCTCCATCACTGTCAGAAGGAGAATAGATTTAACAATTGACTTATTTAAAAGAAAAGTATTATACATGCATCTTATGAATAAGTGTAATCTGCCAGGGATTTAGCTCAGTGGTTTAAGCGCCTTCCTGTCAAGTGTGAAGACATGAGTTGGATCCCCTGTGCCACCAAAAAAAAAAATAATAATAAAAAAAAGCGTAATCTCAAAAGCCAAAGAATTTCATTTAATAACATTTAAATCAGGAGAAGGAAAAAATGAGAGTAAAGAAAAATGTATCAATAAAACAGGAAATAGTGGGAAAATATATAAAGCAAAGAAAGTGAAAAGCAAACACATAATACAAAATAAATAAGTAGAAAAAAGTTTACTGTTTATAACCAGAAAATTGGGTTAGACAAAAAGAATGCAAAATAACTTAACATTATATTGCTTGCCATATATTTACTTAACTAAGAACCACCTACACACATATATAAGAAAATGAAAAAGTATGTATTTTAGATAAGTAACAATCACAATAAAAATTTGGAATAGCAATACTAATATCAGAAAGAATGAGAATACAGGCCAAAATCTTTTATAAAGCTAATTTAAAAAAACACTGTGTAAAAATTAGAAAACAATTTATCAAGATAATTCATGAAAATTTCATAATGACATGATATATTTAATCCAAATTATAATGTAAGCGTATTTCAAGGATAGATTAAAAACACCACTACTATACTAGGACATTTTTATATATTTTTATTATAACTATGTGGATCAAATAATATTTAGAGTAGAGTAGTGAACTAAAATGAAAAGACAAACTATATAATAGAGGAGACTACACATAAGGGATCAAAGTTTTATTATTGTGATTGATATTGTGTATAAGATTTCACTAAAATTAGTATTTGATTAGTATGAAGGTATTCTCTTAAATGTTTAACCTCCTTTGCCTTCAAAACTCCATTGGTTTCTGTCTTTAAAGTTTTCTTTAACTTGTGATGAGGATTCATTTTAACACCAGGCAATAGTGTGGGTTAATTTTGTTTTAAACACCAAAAAAAGGATTTCAGGACATATGAGATGACAAAGGATCTCTCACAAAAGTATGATGCTATGATGCTCCTTTTAGTCCCACTAATACCTCACACCACATTCCCTTTATGGACATTCTCTCCAAAATTCCTAGAGGTAGTCCTCGTTATCTTTCTGTTTATTATATATGGATTATTACTCAAAACTTTTGCAATTCTATAATGTCTAAAATAGTATGTTAAGAGTCTGAGACACAGACATATGTTTTCCAGCATAAAATATGTAAAATCTATAAAACTTAGGTATTAAAATCCAGAGGTGTTCTATGAATACAGGTTTAGCAAATATTCCCTAATGTATGCTTCTGATGGTGGAATTACTCTACCGCTTGCATAATATTGTACATAATTTATTCAAAAATAGATTTTGATATTAATTGTATTTACTTTTCATTTCTGAATACTCACTTTATTAAAAGATCAGCAGACTTTTGAAGCATAGCCATACTTTTTTTTTTTTTTTTTGTACCAGGGATCAAACTCATGACCTCGCGCTTGCCAAGCAGGTGCTTATACCGCTGAGCTAAATCCCAGGTCATACTTCGTACATTTTCACACAGAATTTATTTCATAAGTGACTCTAAATTAGAGAAATAGTTTTCAAACTAACAAATGTCCTGTGTGAAGAAAAAGCCATTTTACTGTCACTTTTTGTTGACTGTTGAAAACACTACAAATATTTTTTAAATTCCTTATAAAATTGATTTATATGTTTCAAATCAATATTTATTTTAATTTTTCTCCTGTGATTTAAAATATGTCTGTATCCAAAGCACTGATATAGTTACATTTACATACAGCAGAATAAACTAGATGATGTTTCTCTGCTTCTTCACTTAATCCCATCAAGACAGCAGAGAAAGCAAATCAACGAGGATCACAATTGTAGAGAAGTACGGTAGACAAATTGTCTAAGTATGAAAATTCTAAGGTAAAAATTGAATGGATAAGTGGCTGTGAACTTCTACTTTTGCTTTTGTACACAATTGACCTGTTATGGCAAGATTAACAGCTAATCTGTAGTTTTGCTCTAGTCTTAAGGATACTTGGGAATTTGATCTTTGAATCAATTCACATTAGTAAACCAATATAAGGAAAGTCTAACCGTTTTCTGTCTGGAGTATAAATAAATGTCCTACCTTGTTTACTTAGTCCCAGATCAAACTCCTGTATCTGGTCATGGAAATTATTAATTCAGCAGCCTTAGTAAGGGGTAATTGATAAATCGGCATAATTGAGGAGCAATAGGCAATTGATGAGATGCAGTTTCACTAGGAAATGAGAGTTAATCAAATACCCCTGGGAGCACTGCATGACAATAATGAAGTATAAATAAACACTACTGTGCTTCCTCCACCTCATCTCACAGGATAGTGATGGTGAACCTTTTAGAGACCAGTGCCCAAACTGCAACCCAACTTCCAATTATGTATGGCAAAGTGCTGACACTGCCATTAAACCTGAATACTGACGTCTTAGTTTAGAATAAACAACTCAAACATTAACATCTTCTGTCTTAAAAGAAAAACACAATAGAGTTTTCAATGATACAGACAGCTTTTATTGAAAAGTAGAAGTTCGCATTTGTCATGTTTTTGCATGATTAATGTAATCTTTGCTATGGAATGTACGCTGATAAGTTGTCAAACCTTGACCAGGGCCATTCGGCTCATGTGTGTACAGAGAGGGCTCTGCTGCTTGCTGTGGCACATTGCTATGGGCTCACTCCATTGTCATAGGATGATTCAGATTCAGGGGGAAAACTACTGAGATGTCTACAGTCTGCTGTGAAAATCACTAGGTATCTGGTAACTGCTACATGGCCTGTCCAATAATTTTCCTTAAACTAAGTACATTTTACACTACATGCATTTTGTTGTTTTATAAACATGATAGTTAATCATAACCTCAATCTCTTGAGGCATAGTAGTTAAGAAGAGTAACTATCAAAGATTAAAAAATGGAAGAGTAAACAGAGAGGTTAATTGGTGTCACAGACCACCAGAAAGACCCAAAATTGAAATATATATCATTTTCTGAAAGCAGAGATCTAGGAATTGACACAAAGAAAGGAGAACAAAGGAAGGAAGGAAGAAAGGAAGATAAAAGAGGGTGGGTTAGGAATGTAGGTAGTGCTGCGGTAGAGCACTAGCCTAAAATGCATGAGCACCTGGGATCAATACCTAGCACCTTAAAAACAAAACCAAACTTTTAATACATGTGGTCCCATGCTTAATGACAGTTCCCCTAGAGCAGGCAAGTGCTGCAGTGCTCCCTTACATGTAAGGGGTCCATCCCAACACTTTCCCTTGCTCATGTGTGAAATGGAAGATAGTATCTCACCCTGTATGTTCCAGCTGGAGTATTAAAAAGAGATAGGAGAGAAGATTGCAAGAAAAAAATACATATAGGCAGTTTATTTGATGTGCTTAACAGTATTAGGTTGAGCATTTTAGCTGATAATCTGAAGAACAGGGATAATATAAAAGAAAATGAAACCAACATTATTACTCATTAACTTTAGAAAAACTGCAAAGTAAAAGTTTATTCAGTTGTTATTTAATACAGCTGTGTCAAGGATAGTAATACTGATTTACTAAAAATTATATCTACAGCAAGCCAAGAAATGGGTATTTATTATTATTTGAGAAAGGGTATATGGCGCTCAATTATAACATTTGACAGTAGGAAGTTTATAGGTACAGCTATGAACTTATAAATGAATGTGGATATAAATTAAAGAAATAGCTTAACAAGTTAAAAATGAATGTTTCTACATACTGGGTATAGAGATGGAGTAAGGAAACAAAGTACCTCTTCTCACTAGATACCAGTTGAGACAATGGTTAAACATTTGAGAGAATGCTTAAGCAAATATTTCAGTGAAGTCTTTTTAAAAAAGCATAACAAAATAATAACGTCAGTTTGTAGTACAGACTTGCATTGAACTCACTATGCAGCTCTGGCTGTTCTCAAACTTGTGGTGATTCTCTCACCTCAGCTTCACAAGTGCTGGGATTACAGGTGTGCATTACCACACCTGGCTACATATTTTAATTTCTTATGTGTAGAGCTTTCTACCTTAGAGTTCATGTTTTCCTACTTTTCTACAGTACTTTTTCATTCTAAATGTTGTTTGATTTATATGTTTATAGTAAAATGCATTAAAATCTCCCAGAACAGTGTTATTTTATCTTTCTCATTGAAA
Source organism: Cuniculus paca (assembly GCA_004365215.1). NCBI lineage: Eukaryota > Metazoa > Chordata > Mammalia > Rodentia > Cuniculidae > Cuniculus > Cuniculus paca. The sequence continues at coordinate 10,388 of RJWT010034875.1, forward strand.
CACTGTTGTAACATAGTTTGGATTACATATATCATTATGAAAGTTTCATGTATCTTCATGGTAAATTTTTCCATAATTTTTACAAAATACCACATAATATTACTCTATTTACAAATAATGAGTTTACTTGATGTACTAATAAAAGATTAAATGCTTCCTCTAATCCTTCCTTTCGACATAAATCTTTTTAAGCCTTTTATGTAAATTCTTCCATCTATATGGATACAAGTTGAATTTATCACTTTATATCCCCAAGACAGACTATAAAATTGATATTTTAAATTTTCAATTTCCTTATAGATACTGTAGTAGATTGGTAACTGGTGGTCAACTTAAACACCTGCTGAACTGAATCAGCATGGTACTGAGTGTGGATGGCCCATGTGAGGACTGTTGCCAGCATAAAAAGGAGACCTGGAGAGGAAGAGAAGCTTGTGGATTCTCCTAAGTGTTGTTGTTTGGAGCCTTTGGTTTTCCTGGAGGAGCTTGTTATGCTGGCTTCTCTGATATGAACTCAGCTATTATCACGAGAGGAGCTTGGGACCTTGTCACTGAGAGTGGCTGTGGTTCACTTTGGGGGAGCTCTGGTCTTTACTTTGAGCATAGCTTTCCAGCTCCAGAGGGGAAGATGTGTGCTGTTCAGTCTCCAGGAGAAGTTGTCACTCTAGCTTCTTCATACGTACGCAACTGTTCTTGTCAGAGGAGCTCCAGACCTTGCTGTCACTGAGGATGGCTGTGGTACTTTTGGGGGGACCACTAGTTCTTATTTTGAGCATTGCTTCTTAGCTCCAGTGTAGAACCCTCAACCTACTGGCACAGGTCCTTCACCCTGCTGGCATAGACTTTCTAGTTTCCACTGCTGACCTTTGGGCCATCCCAGCACACATTCATGAAACAGATTTCTGTGAGACATTGTCATGGGCTCTTGGCCTCCAGTTGAACTCATGGGAGTCATTGTCATGGTCTCTAGGTTTTCTGCTGGACTCATGCAGGACATTGCTGTGGGATCCAGGCCCTCAGCTGTATTTTCTAGGTATTTAGTTTGATTGACAGATTTCCTGCACTGTCTTGTATTTAACTCTGGGTGACCATTATAAATAATACTATAAATTATGTGTCCTATATGTAATTATTCTCCTTGCAACCCCTTATAACAACAGATAGTTAATTATTAACTACACCTATAGTTGTTATGAGAATCTAATAATAACCAGTATGTAAAATACCTTGCCTAATGTCTGAAATGTGTCAACATTATGATCTCAAAGAATATAGGTTTGTTTTGATTACAAATATTTAATTTGAGAACTTATAAAATGTTTTTATTTAACTAAATGTATAAAATATACATTTTATCTGCCTATAAACATATAGATCAACTTTATTCAACCTTGACACTTTAGATGTTTTGGGTTGGATAATCCTTTGTTGTTGGAGAATATCCTGTGCATTATAAGATATTTAGAATCATTCCTGAGCTCTACTCACTAGATAACAATATCAAGTCCTCCGCTCTACCACCTGTGCCAATGCTGTTCCCAAACATGGCTTGGGCCCTCTGGGGATGAAAAAATCACTTTTAAAGAAATACTGATTATCAGCTACTTGATTTTTCCAAGGCTTCCACTGTCTTTCTATAAAGCTACCAATGTTCATTTAACTACCAAACAATCAGCAGTGCTTGATATTTTAATTATAATACTATATAAATGCTAAATGAAGAACTTGGTTCAAAATTCACATTGAGAATACATTGACAATATTATTGTACATAAATATTCAGCTAAGATGCTAATAATGCCCTGAAAATAAGATGCAAGTTCATGTGTAATGAAGATTTAATAAGATTAAAAATCATACTTGAATTTATATATATATATATATATATATATCCTTTCTATCCTTTCTTTCTTTTCTCCTTTCCCCCATCCTAGTTGTTCTTTGCTTTTAAGCAATTTATTCCCCTTTTGCTTTCACAATATCTATTTTACATTTTGGATCTTATTTATGCTTTCTTTTTTTGGAATATGGAGTTTTTTACACTATGATGTTTACACATGTGAGTTTGATTTATTTCACTTATGAGTATGGTCTCAAGTTTCATTCATTAACCTATAAAAGCCTGTAGTTTATCCTTCTTTATAAGTGAGTGGTAATCCATTGTATAAAAATATGACATGTTTTTTATCCATTCCACAGTTGATGGTCATTTGGATTGTTTCCAAGATTTAGCTATTACAGATTATACTGCTATAAATATAGGTGCACGAGATAGATAATTATATTACTAATTTCCATTAGTTCATCAAAAAGAATAGTTTGTGCTTTCATTGATCATTTTTTCATGCCTATATTTTGTAATCTGAGCAACTACTTTGAAGATAACCATATATAATACATTGACTATTGTTAATCTATTATTTTGTTTTGAAATTCTGTATCAGTTTTTATTCTTTTATCATTTTAAAATAAAAATGTATACAAATACATTTGTAATATCACATACACACACACTCTCACACACATTCACACTCATTCTTCTTCATTATAATCATGAGGATTCTTTGCAGTAAAACTTTCTCCAAGTGAAGGCAAAAGTCTTGGCCATTATGATAGATGTCTCATAAACTTGGAAGGTAGCACTTTACTTGGGAAGACACTGTCAGATCAAGACATGAAAATACTGTTGGGAATATTTTCCTCCAGAAAGAAATCTTTAGGACATATGATTCTGGATGAATTGGAACCTGATGATTGTATTTCATTTTAAAGATAGAACTCAACGGGGACCATTAGTATGCATTTATTATTTATGGTAGGTTCCAACTGGTTTGGAAAATGCAGGATGCAGAATGGACATTTATTATCTTTCAATAGGCAAGTTGATGTGCTGACTGACCATACAATTAAGTTTGAGATGTTTTATTTATAGCAATAGGTAAAATAATATGTTGCTAACAATTTGTTGTTTCTCATGTAAAACTGATAAACTGTTTGAAAGCAAATCAAATTAAATAAAGAAATCAAATAATACAACCAGATGGACAGAAAGTCTCTGAAGAGAAAAAGTCAATGACTGCATTTCTTTCCTATTGCTTTGGCAATCAGACAGTTCAGATACCTCCTTCCCACTAACAGAAAGCAGTCCAGATGCTGAGTCATAAAAAGCAACATCAAGTGTTAATGTGACTGAGGAGATT
>RJWT010034876.1:0-13587 GCA_004365215.1 Cuniculus paca
GCTAAAGATTTTTCTATCTTCAGTGGCTAGTAAGTTTTGAATATCTGCATTCGGCTGTTCAGGGGATCCACGTCATTGCTAAGTCTTTTCTTAAAATGAGAGGCAGCTTCCTCTTTGGGCCTCCTGTGGTGGCCATCGTGATCAGTGGGCTGAGGACACTGAGGATAGAACACTTCTAGGCTCACCTCACAGGAAAAGGTCAGTATCTGATTGTTTCTGCCACAAACATATTGACTCCTGCCTCTTACTCCTGCTTCTGGTATTCAGCTTGACAGCTTCACTCATTCTTCCCAGCGGGGTGCTCCTGCTGAAGTGCCCCTCCTGGCACCTGTGATGCCAAACAGGCCAGGGAACCTGTCCTATAAATCTGCCCAGGACTGTTGGATGGATGCAGAAGTGACATTTGATAGTGACAGGGTCACTGAGGTAATCTAGAAAGATGTGATGGTTGGCTTCTGCCAGGAGTCCCTCCGGGGCTGCTCCAAATGCCACTGAGCTGTGAATAAATATTTGTCTTTCTTCTGGAAGGTTTAGATCTGCAGGGACACTGTAGTGAGAAGCAGGCACACCTTCAGATATTACTGTCTTTCTCTCCTGTGTCCTTGTCTTTATGTGGTTGGCCTTGATGTCCCTTGAAGCCACTGTCCTCAGTTACACAGGGAAGAACCCAGGCGATCTCTGCTTACCACCTGTAGCCAAGGGCACGCTGTTAGGGCAGCCGGTTGTCCTTAGCAGCACAGAGTGCACAAAGCCAAGCTGGGCAATTCTGCTGGTCAGAAAACAGACACAACTCCAGGGCCTATTAGTTCCCAGAGCAAAAGTTCTATGGTGGGTCCAGCAGACAGGTATCGAAGAATTATTTCTTAATTCTTCTACATTTTGTGCATAATCTGATCTTTCGCCTAAAATATTATGGACATGTATCACTGTGAATTTAACTCTTCATATTATTTGAAAAGTACCAACATGCTTAATCTTATAAATACACCACCTGTATTTATGAAAAGATGATTGAAAAATAAAAGGCACTGTGGTCAGAAAGCCTGGTTTCGTTCCCCCTCCTCAATTTACAGGTTGAAATCTAATTACTGATGTGATGATATTGGGATCATTTAAATACTTTTTTTTTCATTTAAATACTTTTTAAGATAATGTGGTTTTCAAAATAGTGGCATAAAAGATTAGGTCTTTTTCCCAAAAAGTGATCAGATAGCTGAGGTTATGTGTCTCAACCATAATCAGTTCTTTCATCTTATACTAACACTACAGTAAGAGGCGCAATTTGGTGATCTATGAAACTCGCAAAAGTAGTTTTGTTCTATTTCATGATTTGTAGGTATCCTATAAAATTATGAATTAAAATCATTTATATGGTCTATCTGTATTCTTTGACCTGATCTATCTTCTCAATTGATTACATTGAAGAGAGGGCTACCATCTCTTTTCGTTACCTGCAGTAATGATTTATAAAATCCTATAAATGTTGATTTAGTAAATACTGAACGTTTGCTTCCAGAGAAAATGAGAGGATTGTGGTCCTATTTTAGCCTCCAGTCAAAACATTTTCAGTAATCGGTCAATTCCTAAACTTGTTGTATGTGTATCTTTGTATAAAGACATTGTATTTAATACACATAGTTGATTCATTTTCCATTACCTCAAAGCCAATGGCACTGTAATGCATGAGAGTAAAGCTTTTCTACCAAATGCATCTTCTGGAATGTGCATCTGAGACATCATGTGCTTAGGAGCACCAACAGTCCTTCAGTGTGGATCATTTTCAACAGAAAGATCAGCAAAAAAGTCTACAAATGTGAAGAACGGGACAACAGATAGATGGCGAGGAGCACATTTGCTATCAATGTGAGAGCTGAAACAAAAAGGCAGAGCATTGCCTCATTCATCTTCGGCTGAAAACTTTAGTGGGTGCATTGGTATGAGTGAAAAAAAAAAAAAAGAGCTTCTTTTTCAAGAAAAGAAACTACTGATTGAAGAATTCCAGATCAGTCTGGCCACTTCTCACACTTAGCATTTTGTGTGAGAAAAACTGCACGTTCTGTCTTGTGTTCTGTTACCTTCACCTTAAGTTCCTGGCACCACGCTTGTATCTGTATAAGTCATCTCATGAGATGGACATTAGGTCCATGAAGCAATCATGAGGGCCTGATTTGTAACCAAAGGTGATCAAGTGCTCTTAAATACCTGCAGCTTCAATTTTAAAAAGATAGAAAAAAAGAGAAAAGGACGGAGAGTTTAGGAATGCTGGCTTATAGCTGACTTTTGTTAAAGTTCAATTTAAACTCATTCACTCAAGAGCTAAACTGACGCAAATGATTTTGTTCTCCATTTTCCTATTGATTAAAATAGGACATCGTGCTGGGCCTGGTGGCGCACGCCTGTAATCACATTACTTGGGAGGCTGAGACAGGAGGATCTTTGCGAGTTTGAGACCAGCCTGGGCTACAAAGTGAGCTCAAGGCCAGCCTGAACATCACAGTGAAACCCTGTCTCAAAAAGACAAAGGCTGGGGATCTAGCTCAGCGGTCTAAGCGCCTGCCTGGCAAGCACCAGGTCGTGAGTTTGATCCCCAGTGCCGCAAATAAAATAAAATAAAATAAAATAAAATAAAATAAAATAAATCATCAAAAGACTACAAGTAAATGAGTGTAATTTAGCATAGTTTGTTTATAAAGTCTAAAAAATTTCTATGATTTATTCTACAAAAAGACAGTCAATGTGACTTCTCAAAAACGGCACATGATTACCAGCCACAGATGCACACAAATATAGTCACACTTAATTTGGCTTTAATGATCCATATTGCCTAGGCTTCTTGACCTTCTCTTCTGATGAATTGTTTAATTATACATTCTAATGATTATGATGGGCCAGTCACCCCAGAAGAAAAGAAGTCCATGATAATTTTCCTGATGGTAAAACTGTTTTGAAAACAGTTGATGTTGTCTGATGTGGCATTTTTGAAACTGTTTTGAAAACAGTTTGATGTTGTCTGATGTGGCATTTTGACAGAGTCTTCTTAAGTAGAAATAAGTAATATAAGTAGAGTCTTCTTAAGTAGAAATAAGTAATATAAAAAAATTATGACTAAGCAACATACATCTCTGGTTCTCACTTCATCCTGTACCCCATCTGGTGGTACAGGAGGGTTAGAATCTTTAAGTGAAGACATCTCTTTTGCATATCAGATGGAACTTCTATTTTTAAGACTTAACTGATGAAGGTCTTGTTTTTTGAACAACATTAAAATGCTCTTTTTGTTGTTATTTTGGTGGTGTGGCTAAATGAGCCCAGGGCCTCACACACGCTAAGCAAGTTCTCTACCATTGAGCTATACTCCTCAACCCTAAAATGTTCTTTTGAGGTAAAAGAATAGCAAGAATTCATTTTTACTTTAAGATGTATATGGAATTTTGTTTTGCAAAATCCTCAGCTGAATTTGTAGGTTTTTGTATTTTTTAAATAAAAAAAACTGTTAAAACATTGATTGAGCTATACATTTATTATTTCCATCCACTGTATGCAGATCTCAAAAAGCAAAGTCACATTTATAAGTTTAAGGGTATATTACTTCTAGAAACTATATTTACTTCCATGCTGAAATCGATGCAGCTGATCAAGGTTCGAGATGTAAGGTTCGAGATGATATTGCAAATCAATTCTGAGTCAGTTTGCAAGGATTGACCCTACTCTTCCCAATTATCTCCATTTCACTTGGGGTCTGGGTAAGATTTTGTAAAAGTTATTTCTCTATCAAGACCAGAAAAAAGTTCATAAAAATGTAAAATAAGAAAATGTGCAATAGAATACAATAAAAATGATGTGGAGAAAATAACAGCTGTTTACAATTGCCATGTTGAAATGAAGGCATTTGAAATTTTTGTTTTGAAAAAAAAAAAAAAGATTTTTCTTCTAATTTGCAGGAAGTCGGCATATATTTCCATTAGGGGTATTGTTGGAAAATCCCCAGAAAGAAAAACATCTACATCATTATCACGAGTGTCAGAAAAAATCCCTGGCACACAGAGCAGGGAATGCAATTGTCTCAGGCAGCAGAGATGCTAACTCATTAAAGAGTCCAGATCTGAAAATGAACCAAACTTCATTTAACTTTTGGAAGTGATTATGCCAGGTTTAATTATAGTATGTAAGAAGAAAGGCACCAAAAAGCAACATTTTTAATGTGAAAAATATTTCATAAGGCATTTTCTATCCAAAAAGAAAAAGTAGGTCGGTTTTATCAATGTGAAATATGATTCGAATCTGAATGCATTATTCACCTGCCTTTGGGGATGATAAATATCTGCCTTTGTATTTCCATATCCTTCAAATTAAATCATACAAAAATCTAAGTCAGTTTGGAAAAGGTTCAGGGAGGGGGAAGAAAAACTCAGAAAGTTTTAATTAGGTTGAAGTGCTTCATTAGCGTCTACTCTCAATCAGATAAATACTGTCAATTCAGATGGATTAATAGAGTCTCTCAGACACCGATTATTCCTGTCTCATTGCCCATTCATTTTTGTCAGAGATAATTGTCAGCATAACTCAGCATTAAAGGAAAACAACCTTCAGATTCTATATCTATTTTAAGGTCTATGGTCTTCTCTTTATGGTCTAACCTGTCTATTTACCTGTATATTTTTAAATATCTTTTACTCAAAAATAAGACTAGTTAGTTACTGTTCTCATTTGTTATGCAAATGATCCACTATAAAATTTTTAAAATTCTACAATGGTATGGTCATAAAGTGCAAAGTTCATTAAAATGTCAGTAAACCAAATCTGTTTTGTAAACTGTGTGTACTGCTGTGCTGCCTGTTGAGAGCAGGAATGCCAAGGTATGTGTAGCTTTTCACTTCTTTATAATTTCATTTGAAGATGAAGTAGAAAATCAAGACCTGAGTCCAACAACTAAACAATAAAGAAAAGGGATAGGATCAACAAAGCTGTGAGATATCAAGATCTTCCAAGAAATGGAGGTTTTTTTAAAGCTGTCATACTAGACTATGATATATGCGATGTGATCACAGACCTGCTCATGGTGATATGGGTACTAACAATACCCAATCTTGGATGCAGAGTGGCACTGAGATCCTCAACACAATCTTGGGTTCAATGCACAGTATTTTGTGGAAATGAAGATTAATAAGCTGCTGGATATCAGACAAGAGGAAGGACTTGAACTATTTCCACATGATTTTTACTGGAGTAATAAATGATGAGAAACGCCCTTACTCAAAATAAGAGGAAGTACAGCTTTCAAGAGAGTAGACAATATTTCTTCTGTAAATTGGTCAAGTCACAGAATTTTTGCCACAATTCACATTAAGCTGCAGGTTTGCTGCCTTTGCATGTGAAATGTAAGTCACTATGGACCATTTCTTAGATGGTCTCCTAAATTATAATTTGTGGACCAGGCAAAGAGATAAAATGCTATAGGCCCTTAGAATAGAAGGCACCAGAAGTAAATAAAAAGTGTGCGTGTTTGTGTGTGTTCAGGGATCTGTAATAAATGACTCATCTTCTTTTCTTCTTAAAATTTTTTGTTAGTACATGTTTGCAGTACATAATGATTACACTCCTTGTGGGGAGTTGGTACATGTATTCATCTTCTTTTCTTGAAATTAGATATAATAGAAGCCGATATTGTTTCTATTATGTATTCTTCCAGGACTAAATTTAATAAAGATGGAGTTTCACTTTAAATTATTTTACATAAATTAAACTACAGGTTATTTAATAGATACAAAGCTTTATAAAAGGAAATAATCAGTGAGACAACTCTATCAAGAGTAATAGGTCCTTGATTACATTTGAATACCATTCAATTTGATTGCTAAGTAACTGATTTAGCATCTCTTTTGAAAACTACTGAAGCATTTTTCTGACTCTTTATTATATTCTTCTTAATACTACTTCTGTATTATTATCTAGTGTAGTTACTCATACAAATAGTGTTTTCAGTTTCAACTGTTTTAGTTTAAATTTTGTCGTTTCAGTTAGGAAGAAGTCAGATAGAACTGAAAATTATAACACAAAATGGCTCAAACCAGATGCTTCCCAAATGTTGTTACATAATGAGATCTCCTGGGGATTCTTTAAATTCAGTGACATCTGGCTCCCACCCCAACTTTCTGATCACACTGAAGTGGGGTGGGAACTAGGAATCGGGTTTTTTAAAAGCTCACCAGGTGATTCTCATGTGTAGCAAAATTTGAGAACCACTGGCTCAAACATGGAGAAAAGCTAGCAACAAGAAAGTTTAAAGCAATGTCAAACCAGATAATTAGCTGAGGGCCTTTAACTTGCCATCAAGGACTCAGATGTTTACTCCAGGAGAATCCTTTGTCAACTTTGTCTTTAGAGTCTTGTTCTCATAATCCTCCAAAAGCTGTCATGATTCTAGCATCCTACCTGATTAAGACACCAGTGAAAAAAGGGGCATCCTTTGTTCCCGTATGTCTTTTGATGACTACGGCATCTTTCTCAGAAACTCGCCCTTGGACTTCCACTCAAGCACTGTTGCCTGCATCAGGACTGCAGGTCCATCCCCAACCTTAGGACTAACAGGAGGAATGAGGCCATGACACCTACCTTAGAATGAACCAATTAGATGAAACTCTCTCACACAGGAGAGGGTGGCCTGCCCTGAGCCATACTGATGTAGTGGTAAGAGGTAGCGGGTAGGCACCCGACAGAAACCATATTCCTGCCAGTCACAGCACAAAGGAAGAAACTGCTACTGGAAAACCTGGAATATTTATTCCTTCTTTCCTCACATTCTATCTCATAGACTGATATCTACATAACAGACTTCCTCTTATGCAAGATTTCTGTGAAGTTTTTTCTTAACTCCTTATAGGAATATTGTGCTCCACAGTAAGGAAAAATTATGACCATAGAGAGGCTTTGCTGACACCAACAGAAAACTCAAATCGCAAAGCATGCTTCTTTACATGGTAAGGTCTTACAGTGTCAATTGTTTATATTTTCTCCCTCTGTTAAAAAAATTAATGTGTAAGACCTCGACGTCATTAAATACCATTTCTTTCTCATTTACACTTTGTTAGTACTTGCAACCCATCTCCTTCATACCTAGAATGTGTAAAAACAGTTCTGTTCCATGTGTTTTATACTGTCAACTTCACGGATTTGTATTTCACTTTTCACTTATGGATTCTTCACTTTTACTGTTCACATGAAAATATTTATCCCTGAAGTGTTACTACGCTGATAGGAGAGCAAAGGGAAACCTGATTGCAGCTGTTTTCAGTTTCCTGTGGTGAAATAGTGGATGGTTAGCAACTTGACTGAGACTTCGCAGCATTTTTCTCTGACAATGCTTAAGTTGCCTCCCACAAAAGTGTAATAGTAATTATGAAAGGTCATCTGCCTAGTTCCAATGCCCAAGGATAAGGAGACCTCTGTCCTGCTGCTAAGACAGGAAAGAAACTAGAGGGAGTTTGCCTTTCCTCACACATGTAGGTTATCCATCCTTTGATATAATTTAGGTCAAAGTTCTTAGAAACTGATTAATTCATGAATCAGGAAGCAGCCAGTATCTCATTTAATTGTCCCTGATCAGACAGATCGGAGAAGCCAACAGCACAGGTGCTGAGCAGAGCTGAGTGCCTACCTTTAATTAACAAAGTAAAGATACCCAACCACTGGATAAGATCACTGGAGGTCAGTAATTGCCACAGGGCTGGCTTCACTCCAAGGCATTCCTGTCAGATAACATTACCGTCAGGTAGCGGGGCTGGCACACCTCTGGGAAATTCTATAGCAGAGACTCTTCTCCAGTGTCAAAAGTCAGAACCACTGCATCTCAACTTCTCTGCATTTGACACTGAAGATGGTAAGAATGTGATACCCAGTGTAAATGATGACACAGTTGTCAGCAAGAAGCTTCAAAGTAAAGCAGAAAGTACCGTTAAGGTGTTTTGGTTAAGTGCTGAGTTTTGGTTAGGTACGGAAAAAATAGCAGCATGCAGCAATTTAACCCTAAGCATTTGAATGTATTACATAAAATGGTGTGTAGTTCAGTAGACAAATGAGCAGAGTCTCAACTCAAATGAAAGCTTCATGGGAACTCCCTTTGGAAGCTTAAGACTCATATATTCTCTGATCTCATAAATAAAGCATTTCAATCAGACCTGGAGTATTCTACAAGGGAAGACAGTCTGTGGATACCTGGACATGTATTTTCCTTTCCAACCTATTCCAATGGCTTAGTTGGATTGCTCAGACAGCTGAGGGTGACTTTATCTCAGACAGAAGACATGGTACTCCATCTGAACACCACAGAGAAGCCTGGCAGAGATCTGCTAAGCTTTGGGCAGAAAATCATGGCCATTAGTATGCTCTGATTTTTAAAATCATATCCCAGGAGTCTTAAAATAGACATACACTTAATTTGAAAAGCTGTTGAGTATTTTGAAGGACTTTAAGAAGCAGATAGCCAAATGATATATATATATATATATATATATATAGTCAGAAATTTAAATGGTCATGTAGCTACTAATAGCATAAGCCAAATGAATTATGCCCAAGGTAATATTTTTTCATGTTGTCTTTATTTCAGTCCAAAAGAAGGTCATACTTGAGTGTTCCCAGCTCTGGTCTCTTGGTTAAGTACATATGAGTTACCTTAATCATGTTTTATGTAAACCAATCATACAAAATATGAAATTATAATCAGATATTTCTAGTAAACATTCCACATAAACTTCGGAGTTAAAAGGAAAAAAGTAACAAGGTCATTGAAAGTATCAGAGACTATACTACCTGAAGAAAATTGAAAGATACGACAAACGTAACTTAGGAAGAAGTTTGATAGCTACAAGGCTCTGGGAATTTCTGCTAGCTCTAATAGACTTTGGGTCTGTCTAGGAACTCAAAGCACATAGTACTTTCCTCTTGTGATAAATATACAAAATAAAAAAGAATATGTTAGGGGAAATTCAGTACCATACACTTAGTTGGTGTTTCTGGTTGTCTTAGAAAAGGTTGGTCCTTTCTGGACACACGTCAATTGGTAGAAAATTACAACAATTAATATTCAAATCTAAAATGACTATAAAAATGAATACCTCCTCTAAAGTGAGCAGTGAATTACCCTTGAGAAGTTTCAAAGATATCACTACTTAAGTATACCCTTCCCTTCAATAACAAAAGAAAGTGAATCATTCCAGTCCACATGATCAGAACTGATGCTCTACACAGACTGCACAAGTCCTCTGCAAAGGGTAAAGAACAAATAGCTGCTGTAAAATGAACAGAAGTGGGTTTCACAGTAAGCATGGAAGACTGTAAAATGTTTCAAAGATGCATAAAATTGTGACTGTCATCTCACACACCAACTATATATTTGTCATGATGATCTGTGGGTTATTAGGAGCAAAAGAAAACAGTCTTTTGTATGAAAGTACTAACAGTAGGGAACTTGTCGAGCCACGATTATGGCCAGACTATGTATTGTACAGTCATGCACATCACAAATGCTCTTCCTCCAGGTGCTAGGTGCAACCTGAAAATTAGTATCTCTTTCCGTAGCGATATTATCGTGCTATCTTATGCACACAAGCATTCACAAAATTGGGGCCTCACTTACCTCTATACATGAAAATGATTAATGTCATGTATTTGTATAATTTTAACAGCAAAGATTCTAAGGAATTATTTGTACAACTTAGGAAGGATTAATGGAAAAACATTCACCTAGAAATGATTTGAGCCCCAAAGTCATAAAACTAGTAACCGCTACCCTTCTGAAGGCATGAGTATCACAGAGAAAAAGAAGGAACCTCAAGCTGAGAACAGCAGGGAACACGTGAGCTTGGTTACTTTCTCTTTTCTAGCCATGCGGGAGCATAAAGACGGTGGGGAGAGAGAAGGCAAAGAAAGTATCTCAGAAGTCATTTTGTTGTCAAAGGCCAGGTTAGAGCTGAGGTCATAGAGGAGTGTGAGAAACAGGAAATGTCTCTTGGAGTTGGCATGTTGGTAAATTTATTTCCTGAATAACTTGTTACATCAAAATGAAATTATGTATATTGAATTGCTTGATCTAAAATAATCGCACAAAAGGTGTTTTTTTTGTTTTCAATTAGGAAATCAAATCAACAAGCTGAAATACAACACAACTGCCTTCAAAACAAATTAAATAGTTTCATATATTCAAATCATATATGCCATTCCATTCAGGAAACCCTCTCATCTTACATTTTTAAAAATTTGCCAATAAGAATATGAATACCAAACATATTGGAATATAATTCAATAAATATATTTTTCAAATTATTGCTTTCTCTAAAAGAAACTCAGTATTTGTGAACTTCTAAAATTTGATCAATTTTGAACATTTTGGTTGTAAACGCTTAGTTAATTAAGTATTCATTAGAAAGCTACTCAAAATTAAATGTAAGTATTTGATAGTCAAAATTTTCTAGCATCTTAAAATAAACAAATGTGAACCGTTTCTTCACTGGGAATTCAATGAGAGGAGAATAGTCTTGAAATTTTTTACAAAATGAAAACATTTTTTAAAATTTGAGCATATTAGAGGATATTTGAATTATTTTTTCACTATTAGGTCACTATGATTATTTAGGTAGCAAAACTAAAGATAAAATAAACGTTTTGAGATTTGTATTAAACCTGTAGCTTAACAGAGTCCAATCTTCATATATAAAGCTTCAAGCTGGGGAAAACTTATTTGCATACTTCCATGAGCAAAGAGTCCATGTCGCTTTTTGTCTGTGCATCTGGCAGTACAACTATTATAAAGCCATAATTAGGATAGTTCATTGGTTTTTACTTCTATATCATGATGAATAAATAAGCCAATATTTTAAGTGGACTCTTGGTTACCCAACTTCATTTTTTCTAAGATGGAAATTTGAATATCAAGCTTGGCTCAGTAATTTTATTACTTTGAGTCCTAATGTCATGAAGATCTTGAAACATGTCTCCCTCTGCTGTAATAATGTGCCCAAATTAATTAAGGCAAATGAACATTCTAAATAAATCTCTTCCTCTACACTATTGTTTGAATAATTGCCTGTGCTTGACAAGGTATTTTGCATGAAATATCAACAATGTGATTTGAATCACGGTCATAATTACAAACTCTTCAACCACAGTAATTAATGAATTATTGTCCTCTCATGGGACTTAAAACATTTAAATTATTTCTTATTCAGAGGTTCTGTGGAGCTATATGGTGTGTCCATAATTTTCTAACCTTGAATTTCTTCCAGTCTTGTTATTTGACTACTTTAATTTTAAATCTTCATTGAAATGCAGTTGGCAAAAATTTTAATATTTGGAGGAAGAATACATTATCTGGTTTGTTTGGTAAAGTCTGTTTTTACTCTCTTAAGGTTTAGTCATCTTAATTCTCTCAGTGTGAAGTAGTTGCTAATTTAGCTCTATCCTGTACACCAAAGTAATTACTGTTTCATAGGTGAGTAAACTGAGTGATAGTCAAAGAAATTTTAACAGAATTCATTTACAATTCATTTTCTAAATAAATCAAGGAAACCTGGCAGTCAAAACAAGTAGTTACGGTGGAAAATTAACAGACCATTCTTTCAATCTGAAACTCTGCAAGATGGGACTCGATTTTGCTGTACTGCCAATAAACTTTCCCACATTTTCTTCATATAGATATATTCCTCAGAGGAGTCAACCTTGAGTATTCTGTAGAAAAGTGTACTAATTACTGTCCTTCTTGCATGACTGCATACTTGGAGTTTTCCCCATGTTGGAAAGACCTGAATGCTGTGTAAGATGTAGAAAATTATGTCACAGAAATCAGTGAAACAGGAATATTAATATCTTCTATAGGGTTTCCAAAAAGACTACTTTTTCTTTCTTGACTTCAAAGACCAACTAACATTACTGCATTTAGCATGGAAAATGTGCGTTTGTCCACTGCCATCAAAGTTATGCTTCTGTCAGTTATTGAGAGCACTGTGATTTCTGTGGGCTGGTGCCATTGTTCGGTGGTCCATTTTTCCTGAAGCAGACTGTAGAGAGGGTGTGGGTGTGCTTCTGCTGGCCTCTGGTACCTTACCTGAGGACTCTAAGGTCAGTGGTTTGCTGTATTTGTCTTTGTGTGTCTGTGATAGTTTAAGCTGCCTTAAAATGACTGTTGTCTCTTGCCTCTCAACTAGTAGGGAAGAGTGCCTGACTGTACCACTAGAGATTGGTTAATAAAAAATGGGTAGCAAATTATTTTTGGACTGGACTTTAAGCAGTAGGTCAAATTGCAGAAAACAGCAGTAGCATGGAGAAAATGTAATTCTGGAAAGGGTTAAAATCTGGGAATGTCATAAATATTTTGGTGATATAATACCAATTACACAATGATCAGTAACTAAGTTTTTACATTGCCTCCTAGAAATCTGGGTAACAAATATATAAGAGCACATACTACTAAAGCACAACATACTGTCTTGTGTTGATCAAGGGAAAGAAAGAACTGAAATATAAAAATGTTTAAAAATCATTGTTGATACAAATTGATCACAGATATGAATACAGATTATAGAAAAGAAAAATAATGCTGCAATTTTCTAATTATTTTAACTCATTACTGATGTTAATGATAAGTTTCATCATTTCCAACTATTAGAATGTTCTGTTTTTTACCACTATCTCTGACATATAGACAGAGACTGGAATTCAAAACACTGATGCTAATTCAGGCAAAAATTAGTTTAAACGACCATTTAAATTTTCTGCATTGTATTTTCTCACCTGTAAAATTAAAAAATTACAGTAGATCAAGGTATCAAGTGGAGCAGTTTTGGACATGTCAACGCTTTGAATATTTAATGAAGATGTATGCATGTACCCATTTTGTTGAAAAAAAGGGCCCATAATTTCACCAGATTCACAGTGAAGATCACGATTCTCCAATGGCTAAGTACAACAGAACTAGGCTCATCTTAACTGTATACATATTAACAATTTTTAATGTCACATACAACATTTATATATTTACTACACAAAAATCTGTTACATATTTGAACACAGATGATAATTACATTTTTATGCAAATACATAGAGAACTCTGAAAATTTTGTTTCTGATTACAGATTGTTTTACAAGGGTGGAAGTCATTCTAATTTAAGTAGAATCTCATGATTCTACTACTCTGAACTAATACTATTAACATATTTCATGTGGATTTGTTTGAGTTCAGATTCCCATTTAAAAAATTTTTTTTGTTTTGGTACTGGGAATCGAACTCACGACCTTGCACTTGTGAGGTATACACTTATGCTGCTGAGCTATATCCCCAGGCCCCCATTTAAAAATTTAAGGTTTATTAAAATTAAGACAAGTTCATCTACTAAAGAATATGATTCATCTTAAAAAGTTCCCTCATTCATACAATAACTATTTATTAAATGCTCATTATTTGGCAGACATAATAGTAGGTACTAATTTTTTGTTACAATTAAAATAGACATTCTCTGCCTTTAGCTTAGTAAAGGAGATGACTCTTCTTCAAATTTTAATTAACTTTAATAAAAATAGGAAGACATACCCAAAACT
>RJWT010034877.1:0-13591 GCA_004365215.1 Cuniculus paca
TTATTTTCATTATGGATAATTGGAGTTCTATATGCCTCATTTATTTGTATGTCAGATTTGTTTCCCATGGTTGGGAAATTTTCTGCTATTGCTTCTGCTATTACTTTTTTTATGGCATTTGTGTTTACTTCTGCTTTTTCATTGACACCAATTAGTATTGTATTATTTTTCTTTTCATTGTCTTGCAGCTGTTGAATTATTATTTCTTGATCTTTTATTATTTCAAGGGATCTTTCCTTTCATGATCACTAGCAGAGATCCTGTCTTCAATGTCTGAAAGTCTGCTTTCAGTTCCATTCAGGTGGTTTTGCCAGCTTTCAGTGGAATTTTTGATTTCCTGGATATCTGTTTGAATTCATTTTATACATTCTATTTCTTTTCTATATTGATCATTCACATTTTCATCTTTCTATCATCAACTTTTTTTATCTACCTCTAATCTAGACTTGTTGAGCAATTCCTTTATTAATGTTGACATTTCTTTTTTTACCTGAGAGATTATTTCTGATTTGATTTCCTCTTAGTCTCATGAATTTGTTTCTTCACTTTGACTGTTATCATTTCAGAAATGCCAGGAATGTGTCTTGCATTTTCCTCTATATCATTGTCTCTTGGACTTGCTCTGGGTGGGCTGGAGGTCTGAGGTTGCATTTTGCTCTTGTGTCTTGTCTTTTTCTATTTCAAAAGTTTTTGTTTTGTTTTCTGTGTTGATCCTTGTAAATTTTTGTAGTAGGTAGCTGTATCACTATTACCCAGTCTTCTTTAGGAAAAGTCTGTTCCTTGGGGATGTGTTCTGTGTGTAGGAGATTCTAGGCTTGTGTCTGTTCCAAGATCCTACCTTTCCAGTTAATTAGGAGTGAGATGTTGGTATCAGTTTGGCTCAGTACCCAGTCCTTTGCTGTAGGACTGTGGTGAGGCTATTACTCCAGGGTTTCCCAGTATTGTTAGAGAAGGAAGTACCACTGACTATAACAGATATGACATTCTATCTGAAGTAGTAAAATCAATAGCAACAGCATCAAGCACAGATTAGAAACTAGCAAACTGTGGTAGCTATTCATTCTGTACCTTAACTCCTAGGAGCAACACATAAAATTATATAACAGAACTAATTCTAAATTGTGAACTTTTACTCAAAGTGTTTCCCCTTGGTAGAGTGGTTTTACCCTGTAGTGGGGAGATTTATGAAGGATAATGAATAAAACCAAGATAAACGAAAACAAAGTAGATGCAAGGCTAGAGGACAAAGGATGATCATGCAAACTTTGGAAAACTAGAGAAGAGGGCACAAAAGAAAATATGAGGGAGTAAGCAAGGGATAATCTGAACTTGGTCTCTGCATTTGAGGGATGGGAGTAGTTTTCTGTGGCTGGAATTTGCCCCAGCTGTTTAGAAAAGAGAGGAAAAAAAAAAGTTAAAACAAAAAGGAAAAAGAAGAAAAAAAGAAAAAGAAAAGAAAAAACAAAACGAAACAGAAAGAACAGTGGCAGCCCCACCTGGCTTCTTTTATTCTGTGTGATTTTGCCCCAAGCACAAGGCTGGGTCACCTAACTTTCCACCTGTTGGCTTGTATTGTTTTTGCTTAGGACTTTTCATGCCACTAATTCTGCCTGTCCATTCTGTACCCCCTAGTTGGGACCCTACTGTGTTGCTGGCATTCCTTCTGGTCTTTGGGCCTTTGGTCACTGTTCATCTGAATCACAGTTGCACCAGTGGTGATGGTAGGGGCCCAAACTGTTCATCTGGGTTGTGGTGGAGAAGGTACTGGGAGGGGCCCATGCTTTTTACCTGTGGTGGGAGGTGAAGATGGTGATGGGAGAGGCTGCCCTCTCTGATATTGATTGAGTAATATAGTTTGATGCCTACTTACCATGTGCTATGACAAAATGAGGGTAGTATTTCTCTCTTCACATCAGTTCTTTATGTTTGATACCTTCTATCTCCTCTCTTTTAGTTCTTTATAATATATGTAATGGGTTATGGTGAACAGTCAACCTATTGTGCTATGGAACACCAAACGTTATCTATTTAACAATATTTTGGTACCAGTTATCCATCCCTCTTTATCTGTCTTCCCCCGACCCTTTCCATCCTCTAACAATCACTGTTCAGGATATAGATTCCCTTTTTAAGCTTCCATGTATGACACAGAATATGCAGTACTTGTTTTCTGCATCTGTCTTATTTAACATAATATAATGTCCTCCATTTCTATTCATTTTGCTGCAAAGGATAGGATTTCATGATTCTTTCTGAGTGAAAAAATATATCACTTTTTTAATCATTTGTTTGTTGAAAAGTGATAACTAGGTCAATTCTACATGCTAGCTATTGTAAGTAATTTCATAATAAACATCAAGGAGCAGGTATCTCAGCATCATTTTGTTATGCTGACTTCATTTCAGTTGCATATATACCCAGAAATGAGAGAGTTGAATTATACAGAGATCTATTTTCAGCTTTTTTTTTTGTGCAACCTTCATACTGTTCTCCCTAATGCCTATACTGATTTATCTTCCCAACAAGAGTGTGGAATATTTCCTTTCTCTCCATATCCTCAGCAACATGTGCTATTGTTTGTCTTTTTATAATAGCCATTCTAACTGGGATGAGATGATACCATATCACACTGTAGCTTTGTTTTACATCTCCACGATAGCTAATTATGTTGAACAATTTTTTTTCAGATATTTTCTCACTAGTTAATACAATTGAATTTTATATTTTGATATTGTATCATGAAAACTTTGTAAATTAAATAGCAAATTCTATAGGCTTTTATTTTTGTTAGAATTCATCAGATTTTGACATTTACTTTTGTGAATCATATATTTTGTACATAGTTTCACGTCATTCTTGTTTTCAATTCTAGACTAGATGATGTTGAAACTATTCTAGACTAGATGATGTTGAAACATTGTTGAAACTCCTCAACAAAATTTCCTTCTAAATGTCCAAGTGTACATGATTCATCTGCTTCTATTGCTAAGATTCATCTACCTCTCCTGAGGAGTTGATCAATCTTGCTTTGTAGATGTAAGCAGTAGGGAAACACGTGTTGCTCACACATTTCACCTCTAATATTTGCCTTCCTTTTTCCCATGTGACCTGACAAACTATAAGTGTTTCAACAATGCTTCATCTCACATGGCTTGAATATCTTATGGCAGAATTGAGACAATCCAGACACTTTAGGTTTAAGTAATCTTTCAGATTTTATGTAGCTCAAAATACAGTAATATTTCAGCTCATGAAAAACAGCTCATGATCAGAAGCATTCAGCAAAACTTGACTTTGGTTCTCAAACTCTGCATCTGATGATCAACATGACTATGATCACATTCCCCACACAAATACAAATGCAACCATCTTCCCCAGAACCATGGAGCAAATTAAGTTGTGAACTGAGGTATCTATTACTCTTATGTTCATCTTTAAGAAGAGCCATATAGACAAAATAATAGAATTGAATATATTATTTGCCTCTCTCATTTGGTATTTGCTCTAAATGCATACAAACATATCCACACACACTTACACACATAGTGTGTTTGTGTAATTTTTAATTATGTAAGATGATTTGATGAATGCTTTACTTAGGAATACATTATAAGAAAAATAAAAAGATGATTAAAATTTGAGTTTTAATCATAGACTAAGGAATCTTGTTCTGTGGTAACTATGATAGCCATCGGGTTTTTTCCTGAATGATATTAACTGTCAGTTTTAAAACTATAATTGAATGTGTTATCTTCACTCCTCCAATGTATCCTGCTTAGTTTTGTCAAATTAATTTTCCCTAATCACTTATTTCATGTTGTCATCTCCCTTTTCAAAAACTAGTTAGGATATCTATGATTTTAGGGCACATTTTTTCCTATCTTTCTAGTTACTATGTACATAGGCCTATCTTTCATATGAAGGCTCAATTCCTGTTTCTCATATGAAGAAAATTCAAACAGAACAGAACATTTTATTTTTGTTTCTCTAATCTACCCTATTCCCTGCCTTCTCAGTATCTCTTCATATCATTGTTGTCTATTCCTATTCTATTCTAAAATATACTGAAAAAAGGGGTATCAGTGAGGTCTGAAATTTTAAGGTTTTATTAAGAAAATAATGATGTACTACCTAAAGATATAGGGGCAAAATAGGATAGGAACCCCTGAGTTACATCCCTAGACATTTTTAATTTTTAAAAATTTTCACAAAGACTTGCTAAATTGCTAAGTTTAGCCCATCTGGGCTCAAAGTTGTGTTCCTTCTGCCTCAGTCTTCCAGAGTGCTAGAATTACAAGCTTGTGCCACCAGGTGCAGGTTAAACTCTTAGTTTTAAATAGAAGAAATTAATGCTCAGGAAGTTTGTAAGTTGTTCAAGTTCACACAAGGAATTAGTAGTGGAGACTGAACTAAGATTCAGAATTCTTATATCTTGGGCCACTGCACTTTAAACAATTGTATACAATTTTATTTATTTTTCATTAATTCTCAAAGTATACATGGTATACCTTCTTTGATTAGATTTTTTTAAATTTTTAAATCCATAGAACAGTCTTAAGAGGTAGATATTATTTTCATGCCAATTTTATAGATGGAGACACATCCAAGTCATCATAATTTAAATGACAAAGTTGGGATAGACTCTTGTATTTGACCCTAGGGCTAGATTGCTTGATCACTTTATGACTTGTTTCTTTTTGCTGCTGATCTAGCTTCCTGGTAACTTTTATGGTCTCATACTTCTGGGTCTGTCTTGCTTCTCACATAAGAAATGAATTCAGGTGAGCCTCAATATTTGTTGACTGGCTGGTGCCTGACTAAAAAAATTAATCTTCAAAGGTAAAACATTTCCAGTCAGATTTTTTAATTTTTATAGTAAAAATCAAAATATGTAATACTACAAAAAAGGGAAAAATAGAATTCAACATGGTTAGAAGCTGATCAAATAAAATAGACACAGAACCCAAAGTAGCAAATTCACCTTCATCTGACTGAACTAGCTCGTATGGAAATATGTCTGTACATACAGTAAAAGTATAAGATAATCATATCGTTTATAAGAGAAAACTCCATATTTCACATTAAAAATTTCACTTTTTTAACATGTAGAATTACTTGCTCAATTATATAGATTTTCTGTTTTACTTTAACAGTGTAGCACTGCAGCTCAAACTATTTGAACTGCATCAGTCATTTGGGCTTTGTCACAAAGTCAGGTGAGAATTTGAATGGCAAAGTCAAAGTCAATTTTTTCAGTCTCCTAACTGAATTTGATTTATTTTACCACATATTTGAAGGTTATTGATTTTTATGTACTCTGACTAGCCATCTTTTTAATTGCTCCGTATGATTTTCAGGGAGATTTTGATTTTTGTAGAAAACTATACAGTTGCTGGGCCTATAATTAAACAAAAGATACCGGCCTTCCAATATAAAAAAATTCTTGGGTTTAGGTCATTGGAGACCAAAACATTTCCCAGGTCCTTATTGTAGTAGATATAGTATATCATATCAAAAGGCATCATATAAAAGATAGAGCATTATTATAATATTTTCAGAGTGAGACAAAGTTAATCATTTAAGTGAAAGCGAGATTGGTAAGTTTATATGATCAATGAGTAGACTTACTGAAATGGTATTCAGAAATATAAGTCCCATTTCACTTGATAATGGTATGTACATGTATTGATGAGAAGCTTTATTCATTAAGTGATTTGTATCTTTTCTATCTTTTTGTTTAACAGTTAGATGAAAAATAAAACCCCATATTGAAGTAGAAACAAAAAAATTATATTTTTTCAAAGAGACTTCTAGGAAAACTAGACTTGATTTTTTTTTTTTTTTAGTGGTGGTGGTACTGGGGATTGTACCCAGGTTGTTAGTACTGAGCTCCATCTCCAGCCCTTTTTAAATTTTGAGAGATGGTTTTGCTAAATCACTAAGTTGCTCAGGCTGGGATTGAACTGAATTTTTAATAAAGTCTGGGGAACCAGCTCAAGTATTGCCTTGAATGTTTACCTGAATTTATTAAAATCTATGTGATTTATGACAGTTTCTTGTAGGAAAAACTGAAGAAGAGGACCCTTTATATAGCCCACATTTATTTATTTTAGAATAATTATTTGTCATATTTACAATTAGCATTACCATTTAGTATTATTATTTCCAAGTTTTAGTTCAATTTTCATCTATTAGAAATAAAGATAGAACAGTTTTTACCCCCTGATGGAAATGAAAAATGGTGACTGTTAATGTCTTTTCACACAATAACTGTGCTTGTTATGATGATTTAGTTGAATTCACTGGAACAGACATAATAGCTGACTTTAGCTGTGTCTACAGAATGGCAGATGCAGATCATTTGCTAAAAAAAAAAATTGCAACAGTGCTCAGTGTATGTCTTGATTTTTATTATGAACAATAAAATATATCATTAAAGGAGGCTACTATTTGATTTTTATGAACTTCATCTGATACAGTGGACCAGGATTGTAGAATGCAGATGTATGCTTGATTTCGAACACATGTATCCTCTTTATCTCATTTTCCTAGTTGAGTATTTCCATTTATGATACTAGAGAAAAGATTGCCATCATAATCTGAAGTGTCATTACTAAATCTAAATGATTAGACAGGAGCCATGAGAGATAAAAGAGAATATTCTCTTAACAAGAGAAACTCAGTAAGAAATGTGGCAGGCAGAATAAGAAGAGACCCTAACCAGTGCATTCTATCTGTTTACTCACAGTCGATGATGGGAATGTACTTCCATGAAATTTACTCAATACTTGGAAGAGACCTAGAAAACATAATGTACAACAAAGACAAACTGAAAGTTGCTTTAAGGGCCCTAAACTAGGGATCATACTTCTGCGAAAAAACAGCCTTAAAATCTGATCTCTTTTTCTTTTGGGCTACTTGGACAATTTTCTCATGTGAATAGTGAGTTGTTTCTGTGCCACATAGATAGGAGGAGAATACTGTCTCTACCATCATCGCTGGATTTAAATTGAACTAAACTTCTAACAAATCAAATTTCTTTATTGGTTTAGATTAAGCTTACTGTGTCCAGGGAGTGTGGGTGCTTGGTTCTGTAATGACAATCAGTTACCAAATACCCTTTAGGTTCTGAGGTTGTGGTGGTCAGTAACAAACTAAGGCTTATTTCTAGATTCCTGCTTAGTAAGTCTGAACTTGAGTAGGGAAACTGTAGTGACAGCACAATGGATAATACTTTTGGATATTGTCCTTGGGCCTATTTCAGATGGATCAGGGCTTTGATCTGCCCAGTTACGCTATTGTTGATAGCATTACAGTTTAAATCTAAAATGTTCCCCAAGAGTCTTTTGCATTCAGGTATGTGACTTTTGGAAGGTGACTGGGTCATGGGGTTGCTATACTAATCTATAAAATGGTCCACTGATGAGTTCATGGCTGAATGTGCTGTTAGGAAGCGGAGCCTGGTCAGAACAGATAGATCACTGGGGGATTGACCTAGGAGAGTGTATTTTTGTCTTTCACTCCTAGCTTCTCTCTCTGCTTGCTGGATGCCATGAGTTGAGAAGTTCTTCTCACTATCTGGTTCTGCCATGTCATTTTTGCTTGGAGTCAGCCACCCAGGAACTGAAACTTGTGAAACCCTGAACCTAACAAACATCTCCTTTAAGTTTCAGGTGTTGTATATTTTGCCCCACCAATAAGAAAGTGAGTAATGCACTTATTAGACCTTATCAGAGGTGGATGCAATTGCTCCTGTGATTACACATTTCACTACCAGGTCAAACATGATTCAGTTGGTTAGTTCATCAAGGACTGAAGTATTCTGGATACTCTAGAACTTTGCATACTTAAATTTTTATATAAGACCATATTGCCACAATGACATGATACTTATCAGTCAAAAACTACTGATATGTAGTTTTGAGCTCTTTTCTGTTTTGGAAGTTTTGCCATTTGTAGACTCTCATCCAACTTGTGCCTTCTTTTGCAGCAATTGAATTAGACAATGGAACCATATGAGACTTTGAGTGATCAATGACTCCATAGTGATTGGGAGAAGGGTGACTAAGCATTGTACTGGCAAAACATTTCTAGCTGCTCTATGGGCATCAGCACTTATATACGCTATAATTCAATTTATTTTCACTGGGAGTTGAGAATTCTCTAGTTATTTCAGTTTCACAATCTAAATTTGATACTACTACTCTTCTGGTCTGAAAAACCAGTATAATAAAAATACAACTTTGGTAACTTCATGTTTCAGCCTGAAAATATATCTTATTTTTCACTTGTATCAAATATTCATGAAAAAGTATTGTTGATATGAGAATCTTATCATTTGGGTGGATACTTGAACATCAGTTATATGTCAGCTATTGTTGCACTGAGTATAGAGCAGTGCAAAAACTCATGAAAAAATAAAAATATATGCCTGGACAGACCTAACTTTCTGTTGGGGGAGAAGTGGGACAGATAATAAAAAAGGTAAGTGAAATGTATGAAAAAAGCTACAATGCAAAAATACCCTTTTTGCACAGCAAGAGCAAGGTCCTGAGTTTGATTTTTTCATATCAAAATAAAATCTGCTGATAAGAAAAATAGATTTGTCTTGTTAAAAACCGCCGCATTTGTGGTATGTTATTATGGCATCAATAGAAAGCCAATATGTTGTGTGTATCAGATATTTATTTTTATTTCTTTTTTTTAATTTTAAAGAAAATAAAACCAAACAAAATAAAACAGAATAAATCCAAACAATATAAAACAATGAGAACTATACCAGACTTCAAAGCAAGATAATAGGAACTCAACAGTGGCAACCATAATGCCTCTTGTTATCTTCAAAATAGCTGCCCTTACCATAAGACATAATGGAATCAAACAAAACAAAACAGAAATAAAAGAAAACAACCAATCAAAACAAAATGAAAGTGATACAGGATTTCTACACAAGATAATAGGAGATAACATTTCCTCCACTTTCATCTTCACATTATCTATTGTACGTTTTGGATCCCACTAACTCCTTCAGTTTTTTATACTAGGGAGACAACACAATGTTCACCCACGTGAGTCCAACTATTTCACATATAAGCATGATCTCAAGTTGCATCCATGTACCTACAAAAGCCTCATGTTTATCCTTCTTTATAGCTGAGTAGCTTTCCATTGTATAAAAATACCATATCTTTCCTATGCATTCCATGGTTGATGGGCAAGCTACCCCTACTTTTTTCTGGATCCCTATCACATGGATCACTGTCTTGTCTCCTCTGACCTTCAGTCCATGGATTTTCTTTTGAGTCAAATGTGCTTCTCATATGCAGCATATTGATGTCTCCTAATTCACACTGCCTGTGTTTCTTTTTATTGGTAAATTGAGGCCATCTGCATGAATGGTTACAACCGGCATGCATTGGTTCATCTCTACCGTGCTATACTCCTGCCATTGGTCCTCCACTCCCCTCTCCCTTTAATTTACTGCCCTGCTCAGCAATCTCCTCTGCTACTGTTCCTGGAACAAGGTCATCTTCCTCTCTCTCTAGAATATCCTTCAGCACCCTTTGTAGGGTTGGTTTAGTGGTCATGATTTTCTTCAGTTCTTCATCATGAAAGTATCTTATTTCTCCATTAATTTTGAAAGATAGTTTTGCAGATTACATCAATCTGGGTTGGAAAGTGTTTTCTTTCAGGACTTAAAACACTTCCCTCCAAGTTCTCCTTGACTTGATGGTTTGTGTTGAGAAGTCTGCTATGATTCTGATGGGTTTCCATTTATAGATGATTGGTTCCTCTTCTCTAACAGCCTTTAATAGTCTGTTCTTGGGCTGAATTTCTGGGATCTTGATTATTATATCTGTGGGTGTAGATTTATTTTGGTTATGGCTACTTGAAGTTCTATACACCTCACTTACCTATATTTTAGGTTCTTTTCCCATGCTTGAGAAGTTTTCTGCTATTACTTCTGTAAGTACTCTTTTTATGTCATTTGTGTTGACCTCTGCTTTTTTGCTGGCACCTGTCAGTCTTAAATTATTTTTCTTTGTGTCCTATAGCTGTTTCTTGATTCTTTGTTATTTTTAAGATATATTTTCTTTCATGGTCACTAGCTGCAATCCTGTTTCCAAGGTCTGAAAGTTTATCTTCAGTTTCTTTCAAGTGGTTTTGTCATCTTTCAGTGAAGTTTTTCATTTCCTGGATATCCCTTTGAATCTGTTTTATACATTGTAGTTCTTTCCTGTATTGTTTATTCAAGGTTTCCATCATTTTCCAATGCTCCCCTTTTTTATCTGTCTTCTTTAGATATGCTCAGCATTTCTTTCATTATGTTTGTCATGTGTCCTTTTACCTGATATATTATTTTTTGATCTGATTACTTTTACAGCCTCATGAGGTTGTTTCTTTATTTTGGTTGTTATCCTTTCAGAAATTTCAGGTGTGTGACTTCCAATTTATTCTATTTCTATGTCTCCTGGACTTTTTCTTTGTGGGTTGGAAGTCTGAGACTGCCTTTTCTCCTTTGTCTTGACATTTTCCTGGGTCCCTCTGGACAAGTTAGTTGTGAGGTCTCAGGTGATTCTTGTGTCGGCTGTCTGCCTGCAGTGTAGGAGAGTGGGTCAGGCACCTGAGGTTTTCCTATTTTATGTTCCCAGGGAGGCAGTGGGGTGCAAGGCTGTCTTCTCCAGACATGCACAGCTACTCCAAGGCTCCCCCAATGGCAGCAGGTGCACTGGAATTTGGCTGTCTTGTTTTTCCCACCAGTGCTGGCTATCAGTCCCTCATAGCAGCTAGTGGGTTCACAGGTGCATCTTTGTTCAGTTTCTTCTGCTGTTTGCTGTTCTGTGATAATGTCTGTGTTGCATCTCAGAGATGTGCTGGGTATGACTCTGATCTTGGTCTCTAGATGTGGGTGCTGAGACTGGTCTTCTGTTGGTGAAGTTTCCCAGAATCCAACTGCTGTCTCCTCACTGTTTCTTTAGATGTTTCCACATTACTGGCCTCACTGATTACTTCACCATCCAGAGGTATGTGCACATCTGTGCACCTGGCTGTTGTCCTGGGTCTTGGGATTTCTATAAGTCTTACACTCTTCAAGCCAACCCACCTTTTGAGATGTAATGGATATGGCCCATATCACAGACTCACTGTTTTCCAATCAGCCCACTGTCTGGGATGTAATGGAGGGGCACAGAGTATGGACTCACTCTCCTCCAGCTGGCCTGCCCTCCAGGATGTAATGGAGGAGCACAGAGTGTGGACTCACTGTCCTCCAGTTAGCCCACCATCTGGTGCAAAATGGGTGCAGAGCATGGACTCACTCACTTCCATCCAGCCTTCCGTCTGGGATGTAATGGAGGGATGCAGAGTGCAGATTGACTGTCCTCCAGCTGGCCTGCCTTCTGGGATGTAATGGAGGGGCACAGAGCACCAACTCACCCTCTTTGAGCTGGTCTTCCCTCCAGGATGTTTTATTTGTATTTCTTAACAGTATTCTATTGTATCAATATTTCAGTTGAGTGGAGAGTGTTACCAGTGATACCACCCTCCATCCAGGACTGGTGACTGGAAGAAAACTAGCCACAAAGTAGGACCTTGACAATAATGCACATGAGGTGAAGGTGAAACTAGTGAAATTGAAAAGACCAAAATTCAAACTAACAGGAGAAAATGACAAAACAGAAAAGCCAAATCCAAACTCAGACATCCAGCCCTCCCAGAACAAGTACAGGCGACATCAAAATAGAAGAAATTCAAAGACACATCTGAAATCTCTGAAAAGATGGCAAGTGAAGTAATGAAACAAATCCATGAGACTACAGAGGAAATCAGATCAAAAATAATGTCTCAGGCAAAACAAGGAAATGGCATCCATAAGGAAAGAATTGCTCAACATAGCTAGAGAAAACATAGACAAAACAAACAAACAAAAAAGTAACACAGAAAAATGATGAAAACATTGAATGAAAAATATCAGAAAGTATTAGAATGCATGAAACAGATTTCAAGATATCTAGGAAATTAAAAATTCCACTGAAAGCTGGCAAAATCACTTGAGTGAAGTTGAAGATAGACCTTCAGACCTTGACGACAGGATTGAGGCTAGTGACTATGAAAAAAAACTCTTAAAAATAACAAAGGACCATGAAATACCAATTTGACAGCTCAAAGATGATGCAAAGAACAATAATATAAGACTTATAGATGTCAATGAAGAAGCAGGTGTCAACACAAATGACATTAAAACACTATTTGCAGAAGTAGTAGCAGAAAATTTCCCAACATGGAAACAGAATCTGACATAGAGAGAAGTGAGGCATATAGAATTCCAAACAGTCATAACCAAAATAAATTTATACCCAGACATATAATAAACAAGATCCTAGAAATTCAGCACAAAAATACAATATTAAAAGCTGCTAGAGCAAAAAAACAGATCACCAATAAAAGAAAATCCATTAGAATCACAGTTGACTTCTAAACACAAACTCTGAAATAAAAGTTTAGAGTGAAATATTTTAAGCCCTGAATAGAAACAATTTCCAACCTAGATTGATATACCTTGCAAAACTATCTTTTAAAAGTAATGGAGAACTCAGATACATACATGATAAAGAACAATTGAAGAAATTCATGATCACAAATCCAACCCTACAAAGGGTACTGAAAAATGTGCCAGATAGTAATAAAAATGCCCACGATTCTAAGAACAACATAAGAAAGAAACCACCAGGCAGGGTGAGCAATTAAATAAAGGAAAAAACAAGAAATCAACAACAGGAAAATAACATGTTAAAGATAAGCCAATACATATCAATTATAGCAATCAACATAAATGGTCTTAATTCACCAATCTAAAGAAACAGACTGGCAGAATGGATCAAGAAACAAAACTCTATAATATGCGGTATAAAAGAAACACATTTAACTCAAAATGAAGCTCATAGACTGAAAGTGAAAGGAAGGAAAACAATACTCTATGCAACATGAACCCAGAATAAAAGCAGAAGTAGCTACCCTGTTTGTAGACACTATAACTTCAAACCAAAAATCATCAGAAGAGATAAAGAAGGTCACTACATATTTATTAGGGAAAAATTCAAGGGGAAAAGTTAACAATCATAAACATATATGCACCATGTATGGGTGTGCCCAATTATATATGACAAATATTAATAGATGTGAAAAATCAAATCAGCAATAACACAACTTAGTAGGGAACCTTAGTATCCCACTGTCACAAAGGGATAGATCAACTAGACAAAAAATCAGCAATGACAGAACTGAATCAAATATATGCACACATGGATTTAATAGATGTTTACAGAGTGTTCCAGCTAATAACATCAGAATACACATTCTTCTCAGCTGCACATGGGTCATTCTCTAAAACAGACCATATACTTACCCACAGACCATGCTTAAGTGAGTGCAAAAGAATTGAAAGTATCCCATGCATATTATCTTACCATAGTGCAATGAAATTGGAAATTAATGGCAAAACAAACTACAAAAATTTCATAAACACATGGAAATTAAATCACACCCTCCTGAACAACCAATGGTTCTCAGATGAAATTGCAGAAGAAATTAA
>RJWT010034878.1:0-13590 GCA_004365215.1 Cuniculus paca
TTGGATTCTTTGGGATCTTTAGTATGTGGACAGATTTCCTACACTTCTTGTATTTGACTCTTTGAGTGACTATTATAAAATAATTCCATAAATTATATGTCCTGTATTAAATTTTTTTCCTTGCAAACCCTGACTATAAGAATGAGAGAGGGAAGAAAGAGGAAAAAAAATAAAGTTGAGTACATTCTAATTTCCTTGCAAAAGAACAATAGTATGTTAGAATTAAGGGCAAAGCCTCACAGAAATAGACTATATCTAAAGACTGAACCATCAAGTTTAGTACATATATTGAATCTAGGAGAAACAGATGGTACTTTAAATGATATGAAGTATGCAACTGAAACTCCAGATAAAAGAGTATATAATTTATAGTTTATTATCAACCAGAAAATTACTTAACTAATGTTATGAAGGACTGTAATTCTTTATTTTAAATACATTTATTAACTATTCTGTGGGATATGAATAAAGAGTAACAGCAACAAAATTCAAATCCCAATGCCCTAGCAAAAGAGTTTCTTTCTCATTGTACTATGTATTCCACGTGAGAATCCCCTATGGGATTTTTTACACATTACCAGGTGTTTCCAGGATAGTGAAGGCTCCTAAGCTTGTCACTAAAACAGCTAAAGCAAGTGTTCATCTCAGTCATCTTGGCAAATAAAGACAGTTTTGGAAGATCTTGCAGTTGCAAGCTTTGACTTGGGTATGACTCACTCAGTCACTTGTACTAAGATCTCACTGATCATAATAGCTACCTAATCTAAACCTACAGTAAGTGGATGAAGTATATTTCTCTCTTGTGCTTGAAAGGAGAGAGGCACTGAAAAACTGAGAGCAGACATCTCTATCATAGGACATGATCCCATCGACCCATATAATACCGCCACTATCTTGGTTGAACATTTAGTGTTTCATGACTTATTTGCTTTTCAAACATAACTTGTTAGAAGACAATGTGATGCTGAGAAAAAAATAAACTCCATAAAACTATCATACTACAAATGAGTCAAATACCAAAATATCTTCATGTCCGTGCTTTTAAAATGAATATTACAGTTGAAATTGAGCCAGTATCCATTGTCTGACCTTTTATTTTTTTGTCCTCTAACATCTTTTCTCCCTTTGATTCCATCAGAGCACATGACAACTAAACAGTGTAACCAAGGTTATAAAGCTAGATAAATGTTCAAACAAAGATTTAAGTAACTTCTTTTTTTTTTCTTTTCTTTTTTCTTTTTCTTTTTGAGTCAGGACCTAACTATGAGCTGACCTTGAATGAGCTTATGTAGCCCAGGTTGGCCTTGAGCTCCCAGTGATCTTCCTGCCTCGGTCTCCGGGGTACTGGGCTTAGAGGTGTGTGCCACTATGCCCAGCCTACCTTAACTTCAGTCTTAACCTTCTTCAATAGAGGTAAAAGTATATATAGGTTACTATTATACAGAATATGTTAAGATTCAATAGCAGTTTGAACAAAAAAATGAAGTTTAAAAGAATGATAGTGAAGATTGCAATTGACAGGTTAAAGAACCCAAAACAATCAAACAAACAAACAAAGAAAGCCTTCTGCAACTGAGTAGCTTGATATGCATCATCCCCAATGGGAAGGGTATTCCAGGAAAAGAGCAGAGAGAAGTCAAAGCAAAGTGATGGAAGAACATAGCGAAAGTCAGGATGTGTGAGGCAGGGTGGGCAGAGTGAGAGGAATTTGAGAGAACCATCAGGAGCTAGCATATAAAGCAGACTGTAGACAGAATGCAGGTTTTATTCTGCAGCTCTCAAGGAGATATAAACAGAGTATTATTCCAGAACATCTCATACCTGTTACTAGAAACAGCACTGAAGATAGAAGACCACTCAATAATGAACTGAAAGCCTGAATTCTTTATTATAGAATTCTCGCATTTTGAGTTCTTGGTACAATGTGTTTAATAAATGGTCACTGTATATCAAATGATTTTTGAGAACTATATGTGAGGCATAAGGTTTATTCTTTGAATAAAACAGAGAACTACCAGAATTCTAAAGATCAGAAAGCCACGCTAGATTGAATTTGTCAGTGAGAACACAGAACATTAACAATAAAAGGACACGTATTTTAAGTATCACTTTTTGCTAAACATAATAGGAAACCACCAAACATGGAAGGTCCTTGACAACTACTTTAAAACAGTCTATGCATCATAAAACAATATTATAAAAATAATATAGCACTCAATTCATGGACCAAAAAAGTTATGCCAATTTTTTGCTGTCAATTACACTTGATAAGTTCATCTGTTTGTTTGTCATTCCAGCACTAAAAAGTATCAATAATTTGAGTGCTTAGCTACTGAATATGTACACAGTGATTTATCTTTTACTTGATAACTAGTAAAGGCTTTTTCCAATATATGTTCAGTAACTGCCCTTATAAGGGTTATTCTGCAATAAATGAGCAGAGAAATTATGTCTAACATATTTGCTTAGGACAAGAGAAAAAGTTTGAACTAACCACGTTATCTGTATAAAAATGTGTGGGTCATCCAAATGATTCCCCCAAAGCCCTTTTATATTCAGTGAAAGTAAGCAAAAGCAATTCATGTTTAATTAATATACGACATATCTAGAGTATTCGTTTTGGAATTAAACTTTGAAACTGCCACTTTAGAGTAATATTTCCCTGGTAGAATAATTGTGAATAGGATATTTATTTTCATTTTCTTAGATATTTAAAGTTCCATATAATGGAAAGTGAACAAGATTGACTATCAGGCCTACATTTGCCTCAACTTTATTCCTGAATTAGAAATAAGCTGAATTTCTTCAAGTTACAGTTTCTTCATTTTGGGAAGCAAGTGAATGATTTTCAAGTTCAGTTTTAACTCTTATCTCCCATGCCTTGGAGATTTGATATTAATATATGGGTCTGCAATTTCCTCATGGCTTTTCAGGAGACAATCCTTTTCTTAGCAGTAATACAGAAGCATTAGGAATACAACTTCTGAAGACAGATTTTTTTTTTTTTTACTCACAGGTTTTCCATTATTAGCTCTCTACTCAGTAAAACTGGGAAAATAAAAACCACTGATCATCAGTAAGAAGATTAAGTGGTGATCCAACTTACTGAGTTACTATATGAAGAGTGTTTGAAATATACTATAAACTCTTTACATGATCTTGATCCTTAAGATCATGTAAAGAAGCAAAATATATGAATAATTGCAGCGTAGTACCTTTCAATTGTAATAAGTAAGCAGCAACAACAATGACAAATTAAAATAGCCAGAATTATAAGAAGCAGGAAATAATTTACAACATTGGTAGTAAAAATAAGTGTCAATGTAGGAAACATTCATTTGGTTTCTGGAAGTTGGTGGAATAGATGTTCCAACTGACTGTCTCATGCTGAAGAGAACCTAAAATTTAGATAGAATATTACAAAATAAAATGAAATATATTTGAATGCATTAATGATCTATCAAGAAAATGAAAAATATTTATTCCCAAATAAGTAGGTTAAAGCTCCATAAGTAATAGAATATTCCTAAAGTCAAAATGTGCGTTATTGAGTAAAAATAATAAAAAGATAGAATTTCTAAGGCATCATTTTAACAAAGAAAAAAATAGTAATTATTTTTAGGAAAACCTGAACACATGATTAAAATTAATATTCCTGTTAATGAGAAAAATAGATATCATGACACTTCTTGTAAGACACAATCAGAATATTACCACTGAAATATTCCTAGGAAAGTGCATAACTGAATCTAGTCATGAGAAAACATCAGAGTTACCCAAACTGAAGGGTGGTCTACAGAATATTTGGTTTACACTCTTTGAAAATGTCATTATGTCACACAGAAAGCCTCTGATTAAAGAGCAGTTATTCTATACCTTAGATTACTCCAAAGAATATTTTTGGGTCAAGGAGCAAAATTTAAATAATATGTCCGTAGTTTAAGATATATCCACAAACCTTTCATGCACCTCCCTAATAAAGGCAGACACTAATTCTCTTTCATTTGGAGTGTGAGCTTTGCTTAGTAATGTGTTTCTAACATATTGAAGATGGTAGAAATAAAGAGGCTTATTATTTCTTTTTCTTGCCAATTACTCTACTAGGAACTTGTTATAAAAGTAAAGAGACTGAATTCCTTAGTTACATACAAAACTCATAACAATGGCTGACTCTGGCAGAGAAAGAATCAATGTGATTTGACCAGGGAGAAGTTCTAAACATTTAAATTTACATTCCCTAAAATGTCTATATATACACAAAAAATTTAAAATCATCATGGAAGCACAAATATAATAAATAAAATTAAAACAGAAGTTAGCTCTGAGAAGACAAGGAAAGAGGGTTGGATTAGGGAAAACACAAGTTAATAGCTGCTATCTTAATCGCCCCCCCCAACTACACAGTGAGTATAACCTTATGCATTGTATACTTTTATTTACACATTTATTTATACCTTATTGTACATTTAAAATGAGAGAATACAAAACATGATCTGAGGTATATGCAGAATGTATTGTGTTACTGTTCTGATTTTTTTGTACTGTCACAGTGAGGAGAGCTGTTCGTGACTGGGAATCAGCCTGAGTTGATAACAGGGCAAAAACTTAACATGGGGTGGGTTGAGATAACCATTAAGCGCTGATGGGTAAGTTTGTAGACTGCACAATGTCCTAATTCCTCATTCCCCTCTTTCTTTATTCACTATCTTTTTAGTGTTACTTTGCAGCCTTTCAAATTTAAAAAAAAAAAAGTGTAGTCTATCTATCCACCTTGTGTGTCTGGACTGACCCTGTGACCTGCTTTGGCCAGGAGAATGCAGAGAAACCAGTGAAGAGCCCATTCTAACTTTGGCCTTGAGAAGTCTTAAATGCTTCCATTCTTTCTTAAAAACTTGTCATCCAGTATGTGAATGTGCCCAAGGTAATTTACTGTGTGAGGAGAGACAAGTGGCCCAGTCATTCATGTTGCCTCAGACAGAAAATTATAAATAAGCAAGGTTTTTCTAGACTGGCCGGCCCCGACCTACCAACAGCTGCCCTTACACACATGAGCAAGCTCAGCTAAAATCATTGAGCCTGTGATCCCCAAGATTGTCCACTAACCCACAAACCTATGTGAAACAATCAAATGATTATTGTATTAAACAAACCCTGGGATTGTCTGCTCCTCAGACAAAAATTCAATCGAGCAATCATTAAAACAGGTACTAAACATAAAAAACTAATTTTATAATTCTACAAGTACTATTTCTTTCCTTTCCATGCTTATTTTCTTTCTGAAAGTACTCATTAGCACATATTTGCAAGGTTATGCTTTTGTAATCCTACGATACGTGCCATGAGTATTTCTATTATACACAAAATGTCTCCATTTTGACAAAATTGAAATGAGGTTTTTAAAAAATGATGAAATAAGAGATGAGAGATTTAAAATTATTTTTTTTCAAAAGCCAAATGAAATGAAGTTTCTAAAGGTCAAAACAGAAAAACTCAAGGGAAAATGCACACACATGAAACTGAAATATGGTGATTTTCCTTCTTTTAATTTGTGTCACAGTGAAAATCTTGCTTCACCGTGGAGCCATGGTATTCATGAGAACAAGAGAGCAGGGGTGGCAGAAGGTATTTTTAACAAAGTCATCACAACACTCATGAGGATGCCATATTTTTCCCAAACAAGCAGCGTAACTTAGTACTCTTCTCTAACACCACACACAGCATAATGGAAATGACACTTTTAAAATGCTGATTCTCCCACAGGGAACTCCACAGTGAACTAGGAAAAGATCACAGGCCTTGACAGATGATTGGTGAATTAATTAGGTGTTGAATTCAGTTACTGCTATTGTAAATCAAACATGAAGCATGCACTCAGAGCCATAAAGAGATTCCAAGGGTGCTAGGTGTCACACGACAGTAGGGAAAAATGTAATCAGAATCCAGAGGGAGGCCTGGGGTAAATAGCTTTCCCAGAGACCTGGCGATTAATCTTACTTGTTTCCCCTTTTGAGAGGAAAATTTAGACTGAGTGGCAAAATTATTTAGTATACAAGGGAAAGGCATTGATGACCTTTTATTACAATCTCTAAAGTTGGCTTGATGTATGTTTAAAAAGTTCATGCTGATCAACTTTTTATCCATATCTAAAGCTATTTCTCCTCATATAACCTCTCAAGTTATGAGAGACTTTAAAGAAAGCACAAAAAAAAGACCATTTTTGGTTTTGCTGTGACGACCTCAAGATCTCCACAAATATTCTTTAATTGTTAGCCTTTGTTGGTAAAAACATCTTGGAATACAACGTAATGTATTTATTTGTTGTGTGATCTTGAGTGAATCACCTCAGTTTAATATGCAAAATAGAGATGATAATAATATTCATTTCTAGGACTACAGTGGGGATTTATTACATAAATATTGTAAAATTGTTTAAAACAATTCCTGACACAGGGCAAGAGTTATAAAAATTGTTGTAAGAATATTGACCGAAAAAAGATGGTCTCCTATTTTCACAGCTGTCACCATTTAACCTTCTAATTGCTTACAAAGACTTTGATATCTGATACTCTGAGTGGTCAAAAATGGCTTTTCCTTGGCAAAACTCAGGTTTCACAAAGCTGAAGAGCAAAAATATTAATAAAATCATATGGTAAGCATACGAGTGTGAGGATTCATAGGTTACTTACAATATTTTTCCTATTCTGTGACTAGGAAAATATGGAGATAATTTTTTGATATGCAAAAATATTTCTTAAATTCATCTTAAGAATCTTTTCTGGTAACAAATGAGCCATGGAGGAAACAACCTGTTGAATTACAGCTGAATTTTCAGTCTGGGCCTTGCATGTGCTATGAAATGGCATGAAGCAAATTCAACCCCAATTCAATGTCAATAAACCCTTACCATGAGCATAGCTTTACAAGAAACCATGAAGAATATGCAAAATAAAACTGGAATATGTGACTCCTCTTCAGATCTCAAAAATATCGTCAATGATATTTTAACTTCTTTCAGAAATATTAACCACTTCAAATGCAAATGAGTATATAAAGAACACATGAAACATTTTAAAAATCTATTTTAAACTTAACTCCTTTATCTTTCCTGTCTTCCATGCAATGAAGACAATTGCTACATCATAAAACAGTGCTCTTGGAATGAATGGTGCTCTTGGAATGGATAAGGATGAATATGTGGTTGAGATAAACACAATATTGAACCAACATTGCTTAAAGAATCAACTGGGGAGGATAAGTGATAAGTGAAAAGAGAGGTGCAGTACTTACGCTCCTTATTAAGACTGATGAGTTGGCTGTGGTGGTTCATGCTTATCACACCAACACTCTGGGCACCGTAAGAAGGAGGATCTCAAGGTTGAGCCCTGGCTGATGAAGCTAGACCCTATCTCAAATTAAAAAATAAAAATAAAAAGTGCTGTGGAGGTAGTTCAGTGCAAAGGCTCTGAGTAAAATCTCCAGTATCACAAAAACAAAAAGAAAAAAAAATATGACTGCAAATGTTATCAATAGCTAGCATGAGATATTAGGTGAATAGAAGTAAAAAAATAAATATTTATATTGAGAGAGCATAAAATGTTCGGCTTGAGTATTGAGGATTTTAAAAGCCTCACTAACTTGTTTTTTTGTGCTGGATAAAAGTATAAAATAAAGAGAAAAACTTCGAACAGTTACAATAACGATAGAGCAAAATTAAAGACAGACAATAGGAAATAAGGAAATTGATCTTTTGCAAAAGAAAAGGGGACCAAGAAATAGAAGAAGAGGGGAAGGGAATGACAAAAGGAATTAAGATATGTTATGTACTTGTGGTAACTCTCCACAAGGAATGCAGTTTGTATGCCATACATGTACCAATACAAATCAAAATCTAAAATAGAATAAGTGACAGGTTGTGGTACACACTTGTAATCCCAGCATCTGGGAGGCTGAGGCTGGAGCATCACAAGTTCAAGGGCAGCCTGGCCAATATAATGACTTAGCAAGACCCTGTCTTAAAATAAAAAATAAAAAAAGACTTAGGAGGTATCTCAGTGCAAAGGCTCTTGGTTTAATTCTTAGTATCAATAAAACAACAAAATGTATGCCAATATACTGTGATTAACTCAGTCTTCACGACACCACCATGTGTAAGCACTAAGGGGAGCAATGTGGGGCAACGGATTCCATCTTTAACACAAATGAATTAAAATGATGGCACTGATTCAAGCTGTGCATTAGTGAAAGCACTGGTACAGAGCAAACACAAAGATTTTAATAGTCTTGATTATCCATTGATAAAATTTAAACTATGGAGATGAATGAAAGCAATTCAGACAATTTGAGCAATCTTACTTCAATCCGTCTTGCAGTTGCCTTGCCAATTAATACTGGCGGGAAGAAATTATATATATTCTGTGATAAGTACTAGACCACAAATATTTGTGTTCCCAAGAAAGGACATAGAAAGAGGCATAGAAGTTCTAAAATATGCACAATATTAGAATCTCTCAGAAGGTGAGATGCCTAAC
The DNA here is from genome assembly GCA_004365215.1 of Cuniculus paca. Lineage (NCBI taxonomy): Eukaryota > Metazoa > Chordata > Mammalia > Rodentia > Cuniculidae > Cuniculus > Cuniculus paca. The sequence continues at coordinate 8,529 of RJWT010034878.1, forward strand.
CAGGTCGCAGACAATAAAAGATTATATATATACATATAGATACATAGTCAACATTTTCCTCAGAGAGAAGGAAAAGCAGATTTACTGAATACATGAACAGAGTTTTATTAAAAGACCATAATCTTATCCTAACCATAACTCTAAATCATTAAAAATAGTAAAGAAACCATAAAATATTGAACTTTATGCTGTGTGATTTTTTCCAGGTGGCTCAATAATTATTGGCCTCTAATTTGTCATTGAAGTGGCAGAGGATAGTCAACTTGAAGTTATGCTTTCTCCTCATTATTCATTATTTCAGAAGCCTCAGTGGCATAATGTGGTGAGCAGCAGTGTTTTTACTCCTTTTCCACAGACTTATGAGGTAAGCACAGAGACCCCAAGTAAGTGGTAAAAGTGACAAATTCTTTGAGTGGGGGGCCAAGATGATGAATCTGGCCTGGGATCATGACCACTAAAATATTCTCTCACTTTCAGAAATATATATATATATTTGTCTTTTTGAGACAGGGCTTTACTATGCAGTACAGGTTGGCCTTGAACTCACTTTAGAGCCCAGAATGACCTCAAAAACACAGTGATCCTCCTGCCTCAGCCTCCCAAGAGCTGGGAGTACATGTGTGAGCCACCACGTCCAGCTACTTTCAGCAATTTATGTCAGATAGACGAATTAATAGATTTTTGGAGATAGAAAGAATCTCAAGGTCATTTATTTTACTTTCTTATTTTACAGAGGAAGTAAATGGTGGGCTTCAAGTTCACATTCTAGTTAGTGACAGAATTAAAATAGAATAACTCTAGTATTTTTTCTTTTAAAAATTTCTTCGTATAAAGATTGCCTAACATAAGAAATCATGGAACATAATAAAGTATTACTTAATATTAAGCAAAATGATCTAATAATGTATGGAATGGCTACTTCTCTGTATAAAAGACTACCATGTGATGATACCATAATAAAAGATGTGAAGTGTTTTCTCTTCCAGTATTGGCTGTGAAAAGCAATCGGCTGGTTAAACACACCAAGCTACATTGCTATAGTTATGAGTCTCACTTTTTATGCAGTAGCCCAAACTGTTTAGGGGGAAATTCTCATTTAATAAAATTCATATGGATATGATTTGTTATTTATTTATTTGTCTTTTCTGAGACAGAGTCTTGCTATGCAGTTCAGGTTGGCCTTCAGCTCACTTTGTAGCCCAGGTTGGCCTCAAACTTACAACCATCCTCCTGCTTCAGCCTCCTGAGTGCTAGGATTACACGCGTGTGCCACCATGTGTGGCTCAGATATGGTTTTTTAAAAATGTTCATACTGATCACATTATACTCAAATATTCTAGAACCTCCCTCAGAGACAACTTTAAGGTCCACCTTTGTAGCACCTGATATCAGTTAAAATATTTACAGTTTTTATCATCTCTAACCCTTAGAATCTTCTCTTCTTTAAATAAGGCAAACTTAATTGTTTGAAGTCTTCAAATTCTGTCACTGCCATGTCTGTTTTGGGTAGGAATTACTTGGTTTTCTAAAGGTGATTCTTCAGATTGTAGATAGAGCTCTCATTTGAAGAATGTGGTTCTTTTCAGAGTAGTCACTTATTTTACCACTTCTTCTCTGTTGCTTATGTCATCCGCTTTCTCACTAAGCTTTGGTAATCACAGTGGACAAAATTATCTTCTAAATGAATCATAAAATGTCTCTTATATGTTTATCATATTGCTATATCTAAACTAATGTTATAGATTTAAAAATAATCTGGAAAGCTTTTAGCTAGATAAAATAATTTGAAAGCACAATCAAAGGTTTTGAAGTAATAGAGATCTGCTTCCCTCATGGAAGACTCACGATAAAAAAGTAGGTAAAAACTTCACTACCTTATAGGGCAAATTTAAAGTCTTTGTTATTTAGATGAACAGTTGATTGTGTAAATCATTATTAAAGAAAGAAGGCAGTAAAAATGATTTTAATTGTCAGAACAAGAAACAGAGGATGGGATGTATCCTTTCATCCCACTTATGTTACATGTTTTAAACTTTTGTTAAAATGGAAGCTCTCAGTGCAGAAAAATTTGCGTATGAATTTGCTATTTTTTAAAATCTCTTCAGAATCAAATGAAATATTAATTTTCAAAATGACTTCTATTGATTTAATAAATTAATTATGTCTCACTATTAGCTGATAAAAATATCTTCCTAACTATAAACTAGCAAGGTAGATCCGAAACTAGACAATGTTCTTTGGGCTTGCAATGGGAAATGGACTGTAGAATTTTGCATGCAGTCATGCAGAAAAATGAGGTTAATTTATCAGGATTACTTAACTGACTAAAGAATTATGAAAGGATTCTAAGAAATAGTCAAAGAAGCAATTACATTTCACACTGTCTTCAAATCACTTAAAATTTATCATATTTTAAGTGCCATTAAATATTCTTTTTGATTGGAAGTGCCCTGTAAGTGATAGACAGTTTTGTGCTGTGCAAATTAGCAGTTTTCCCTAATTTTCCTCACATGACAGTCAATTTTTCCCTATTATTTCTTCCAAGTTAACATAATAGAAACCTTTGCAAAATGTGCACCACATGCCTCATTGTGCAGTTCAAGATTTAAATTTTATCATTTATGCTTTCATTTTAAATGTGATCAATTTGGTGCATTTTGCATGTAATTTCCCACCTATTACTCCTGGAGATCAATTTTTCTTTTCATTTAGTCCTGTATCTCTGTGCATGAAGAGCTACAGTTTTCCTTCAGTAGCAACATCCTGATGTGAGGGTGTGTGTCTGTGTACATGTATATTTGTCATTTGAACCTAGGTAGGCCATTGTTATGCATGTCATTCCTTCTTTCTGTTATTGTTTGTCTGAGACATTAGAGACAGGGTAGAAGTAGGCATATATTTATTCTAGAAGCCCATTTTTTCAGAATAAAATTGTATTTGAGTACTCCATTTTTTCAGTCTTCATGTGTTGTTGTCCCAAGGCTCTTTTCAGATGGATTAAGTGAAATGTTTCCTTATAGGCAATACTGGACTCTGTATTCCTTTCTCTATGAATTCAGAAGGTAAGAAAAAACAGTGGCTGTAAATATTTTCATATTCTCTCAAATAAATGAAGCACTCAAGCTTGAGATCTCGATAAATGGTAGAGTTAAGAAAAGCAAAGGCTGAAAAAGTAATAAGACTTTCTAAGAAAAAGTCATAAAACACACATGCACAAACCAATGCAAAGCTGCTTGTCTCATTAGGATTAACGACAGAAGTGCAGCCCAGAAGTAATAAGCTCCATTTTAAATTTATTTTCTTATATATCCTATATTACTATCCATGTCATATGTATTCATAAAGAGACATTGTTAGCCTTTACACATTATGCCTAACATTTGAATATGCCATATGTAATGAAGTACCTTGATCCATCACACACTACATGTAAGTTTTAAAAAAGCTAAAAGGGTGTTTTAAGAGACAAAAATGCCATTAAGCAAATATACAGAGTACACAGACTATCTGAATTATATCACACATGACATATATTATAGTTTAAAAAAATTATAAGCCCAGCAATGAACCATCGGTATGCCAATAACTTCCTCTAGTCGCTCTGGAGTTCACAAAATAGAGTTACTACATAGTTTAACATATGATTAAATTAAAGAAAAAAAAAACCTTCGTTCTTGGTATAAGGAAAGTAAATTCTAAGACACAAAATAATATTTCATTTCATCCTGAAAATACAATTAAAATAAATTCAGCATTTACCTCTGGTGTTTAAAAATTCCCTGGATACTTCAGGAGCACTGGCAGCGCATGACACAGCTTTTCATGGAACTGTTCAATTCCTACAAACAAAAGGAAGGTAAACGAGAATATTCAGAGCTTTACATGTCTTTGTAAATTCATAGTGATTAGCCATGAGAATTCATTATCACTCCACAGTACTATTTGAAAAATACTTCTCTCTGATTGTGGTTAGCATGCAGTTGCATTTTATTAAATGCAAAACAGAGCGATGAAAATTATGCCTGACTAGAACTTGTAAGACTCTAGAACAGACTACAGATTACAAAATGATAAAAAAAAATCAAGTCACTCAAATTTTTTTAAAAAAATACTATTTATTTATTTTAGAAAGCAAAACAGAAAAAAGGATAGAAATAATACAGAATTATAAAAGCAAAAACAAAAACAAAACACCAGTAAGAAATCAACACTAGTTAATACATTCCATATTGTTACCTTAGAAGTAGTTGTTCAGGTTACAGGATCTAGGCATAAAAAGTAATCTAGCAATCAAACAATGACAACACAAACTGTTCTTGGACAACAAATGTTGACGGGGCTGTGGGGAAAAAAGGAACACTTCTCCACTGTTGGTGGGAATGTAGACTGGTATGACCACTATGGAAGTCAGTATGGAAATTCCTTAAAAACTAGGATTGGTGGTCCCATTTGACCCAACTATTCCCCTTCTAGGTATCTTCCAGAAGGATTAAAATCATCATACCACAGTGATATATGTACATCCATGTTTATAGCAGCACAATTTGTAATTGCTAAATCTTGGGAACAACCCAAATGCCCATCAACTGAGGAATGTCTAAAAAAGATATGGTATTTTTATACAATGGACTACTACTCAGCCATAAAAAAGATAATCTTGAGGTTTTTATAGGTAAATGAAGGCAACTTGAAACTATACTCATAAATCAAAGTCACTCAAATTTTTTAAACTGGGAAAGACTGCTGTACCATGAACAAAAGCATTTCTAATTGAAATGTTTTATTATATATGCATTACACTATAAACACTTTTATGGTCATAACAGTGTAGAAGAAGTAGAGCATTTTGGCTCTTTATTTTGTTTTTATCATCAACTACTTTAACAAGATTTTAGTAAGAATCCATACATCATATCTAGGATTTTCTAACAATCTATTTCAACAATTTGGGAAAATAAATTTTTATGAAAATTATTTTTTATTTATTAGTACATATTTGTAGTATTTAATGTTTACAATCTTTGTATGGAGTTAGTACATGTACATAATACATCTTAATTTC